>JANHFX010003952.1:36787-50773 GCA_027560015.1 Chloroceryle amazona
GCCACACTGTTCCTGATACAAGCCAAGATGCCATTGGCCTTCCATGCCACCTGGGCACACTGCTGACTCATGTTCAGCCAGTTGTCTGTCAGTACTCCCAGGTCCCTCTCTGCCAGGCCGCTCTCCAGCCACTCATCCCCCAGTCTGTAGCGCTGCAGGGGGGTTACTGGGGCCAAAGCGTAGGATCCTACACTTGATCTTGTTAAACCTCATATTATCTGCCTCAGCCTATTGACTCAGCATGTCCAGGTCCCTCTGTATCATCTCCCAACCCCGAGCAGATTGACACTCGCCCCCAATTTAGTGTCACCTGCAAATTTACTAATGGTAGACTCAATCCCCTCATCCAGGTCATCAATAAAGATGCTGTATAGAATTGGGCCCAGTACTGATCCCTGGGGGACACCACTGTTCACCAGACACCAACTGGATGTAGTACCATTCACAACCACTCTCTGTGCCTGGTCATCCAGCCAGTTTTTAACCCAGCGAAGGGTTCACTTGTCCAATCGATGGGCTGCCAGCTTTTCCAGAAGAACGCTGTGGGAGACTATGTCAAAGGTCTAGGTAGACCACATCAACAGCCTAGTCATTTCTTATTTTAAAGAATATTCTTCATATCATGTAGAGATATGCAGATAGAAAACGCAGTGTTCATCCCAAAGTAATATGTTGCATGGATTTGAATTTGAAGAATCTGAAAAAAATGCAATTAAATATGCTTTAATGTAAAATGAAATTCAAAATCATATTCATATAATGAACTACTATATAGCTGTTGCAAATCTGTTACTCTGTTAATAGAAAATGAGAGATATTCCTAGTTTTACAGGGTTTAAAACAGAATGTCAGATTCAAAATCTCTTATGATGTTTTATCTGTGTTTTTTTTCACCAATGAATTTAGCACCTGATTCAGATGCAGTAAGGACAGAAGCTACTGGAAAAAAAATATATTTAGACCTTATGTATACTTTTATTCAAGTATAGAAAGCTGGATCAGAACCTTTTTGATCCAGAGACAGGTTGCATGAACACACACATCAGGAAAGGGCATACATCAGTTTTCCAAATAGCAATTTCTAACATTCCAGTGTAGTCAGCCCAAGGTCTGGATTTTCTTTGGGTCTAGATTCCATTTTACCATTTAAAGCAACACAATCAATAATAATAGGTAGCTGCAGATGGGCTTCTAATGACTGTCTGTCATTCTCAATCATCAAAAAGTTTTTCTCATCAATACCTCTTCCACACGCATGATCTACTTGAACATGGTAGACACAGTCATAACATTTTCCTTTAAAACACCCCTTCAGTAAGCCACAAAGAAATGCATATGTGCTCATTTGCACACATAAAGTAAGAAAAAGAATTATGCAGAGCTAAGTATTTTAAACATTTGTGTTCCGACATTCAATATGGTTGTGTATTTTCACTAAACATAACACAAAGCAGTTTCTGCTTCCTATCTTACGAGTTAAATTTATTTAAGATTTATATAAGCAATAGATAAGTATCAAAGCCATAACTGAGGAGGTTGGATAGTAAAACATCAGGGTAGTTCATACATTTACATTATTAAAGAGCATTGATAGATTTATGCTGCTTCTTTTGTTGAAGCTGAGCAACACTTTGTAAGCAGAAATAATTCTTTTTACCTGCTTTTAATAGCAAAGTATGCAGTAGCACTAGTACATGACATTCACAAAAAAAAATCATTATCTCAGGTTATATGCTCTGATCTGTGAACAGGTTTTTTTTGGTAATTTGTGGCTCCCTGGGAAGCAGAAGTAGAAGATGTGACAATGTGAGAGGAAAAAAGAAATTGACAGAAGTTTAATATGCCTCTAAGCATATGGAGTGGTTGGCTTTGGAAATTCACTAGAACTCAGGCGTGGGAAAGAGGAAACTGAGAACTGAGAGGAGTTAGTAGTAAATGAGGGAGTTATATGCAAGGATGAGATGTCAAGAGTGGGAAACAAGATGCTAATGGGCTTAGCAAGAATAGAGATACATAATGAAGTAACATAATCAGAGTATATAAGTATCATATAAAGGAGAAGATTAAAGTTCTTTATGGCTGTCTAAAATGTAAACACATTTTAGACAGCTATATACAGAGTTTCAAATATTCAAAATTATTGTCACAATTAGGTTTTCTCTGTCTTCCTTTAGTCATCTGATTAGCTTGTTGGCCTTGTGGCAGGGAATCCTCCTCATGAATTGATAAAGGGCTAGAATGCTCTCTAAAGTAGGTACTAAAGTTATAGTTTCTCTCAGTACTTTTCCTACTGTCATTAATGAACAAGTACAGGATACCAAAATGATGATTTACAGAAAATGTGAAAGATTACCACACCTTACATATTATAGAAGGAAAAAGAAATATTAGGTAGTGTTTCAGGTAAGAAGAATACCTTGATGCAAGAAAGATTTTAAACAATATTCTTTGAAGATTTTTCATTTAAGTAAAGATTCTGGGCAAAATATTTTCCTGATGATTTTAATATAATGTACTTCTGTTTTTTACTCGAAGTTTTCTCATGGTTTCCGTAATTCAGATAATGAAGAGAAGCAAAATGGCTGCTATCACCTCCGAATTTCCCCAGGGATTTAACACAGATTATTCCAATATGTCAAGAATAAAACCCCCTCACTGTTTTGCAGGAAGTGCTGTTAAACAAAATGGCTGAGAATTTGTGTTTACTGCTGACAATTTGTTTTATTTCCATAAGCAACAGCATTTTACCATTCCAACTGGTTTTGTTCTCATAAGTATTTTTTTCTGTGTATGCAATAAACTACTGTATTTTTTTTCCAAGAATCCAAGATATAGCTTATGATTCTGTACAGACCCATTAATAGGGAAGTGAAGAATTTTATTTGGTCCTGAGACTCACTCACATGTGCATAATTGACTGTGCATGCAGAAATTATCAAGACAGTAGGTCTGAGATTTAAATCTTCTGATGACAAAATGTCGAGGTAATTTTAAATTAATAAGAGAGTCAGAAATGTGTTTATGTATACTGCAAAAATCTGTCATCAGAATCACAACAGACATAATTCTGAGTATCTGAAATCTTGTACTCAGATTTATTCTTTTTCACGTCCTACTGATGTCTTAAAAGTGGCAAAAAAAAAGTGTAGGATGATGTGGTAAAGGAGATATCTCTGTGTAACTAATCATTTTACCAAACTGTAAAATAGATGACTATTACTGATAATACTCACAGACAATTTTTACATATAACTAGTAAAATAATAATAGGAATGTAACATGCTTTATTTATTTCAGAAGGTATCTGACATTGGCTTTGAAAAATTCCATGTGGGATCATTTTTTTTTATATTATTAATTTTGTTTTCTGCTTCATCATTTTTATCTCAAGGGCAGTTGCCATGAAAATATTTTGGAGCTCTGTTTGCTCTTACTGTGAGTTTCCCACCTGGGTTCCTAATCCTGTTTAACCGACAAGATGAAATTAAGTTGTCATAATATATGATGAACAAACACTGGACAGTACAATATATATTCTGGGACATATGTGAGGGTTTTGTACCTTTGGTGCTTTCACCAAAACAGTCCTGAAAACAGATGAAAACTTGGCTTGGTGATAGATATGGCATTGTTCATGTGTGCGTGTGTGTCTGTAAGGTTATGGAGTTCCTCCGTATCACCTCATAAAACTTAAGTTTTAGTAACCCTGCATGTGTATTCAGTGCATTGTCTGCTGTGATGCTTTTGAGAATGTTTTAAATGTATGGAATTAAATGACTACTGCAGTAAGGTATTGTGAGGTGTTTATATTGCTATGTAAAGCTGCATACATAGCAATATAAAAAAAAAAATAAAAATCATGTCCTGTCTTTGCTGGGACAGTATCACAGGCCAGCCATACCCTGCAGGCCATTAGCAGTTTCAAATCAGCCAGGACAGCTGACCTGAGCTGGCTCACGGGTGTATCCTATACAATAAACATCAGGCTCATTCTAAAGTTGAAAGTTTGCTGAGGACAGGGACTCCTGCTGCTCCTTCCTATCCCCTGAGGGGCTTACTTACCATTCTGCCCCCGAGGACTGCTTTGTGTGACTGCTGTACATTGACTGGGCTGAGTATAACTTTGTATATTTTATACTGATGTTAGCATTAGTATTAGTTTTGCTGCTTCATTAAACCTGCTTCCATTTCAACCCTTGGGTCTCTCCTATTCCCAATCCTCCTTGGTAGCTGGGGAGGTGTCATCAGGTGATAGATCAATTAATATAGTTTATCCCTAGGTATGGGTTAAACATAGAGCATTACACAATCATTTAATAGGATGATATAATTTAATATATATACTTATGCAATCTGTTTCTTGTGTTATCTTTAACTTAATCCTGTCCTCCTTCCCCTGACTTTTATTTTTAAGACTTTTCCTTTGCTAGCCTTCTTATGGCACAAGCAACAAAAAACAAAACCGATGATATTTCATAGCCTTTTGACCCAGCCACTCTCTTCTCATGGATAAACAGAAGGAACCTCAGTTACATTCTTCAGTATCTTGAGTCCATCATCTAACAAGACATTCCCAAAAGACTTCAAGTTTCTGAAAAGGATTTAAAAGCACAGCTTTACTAAATTATTTCCAAAAAAGGGGCAATGTTGGGCAAAATGCATAACTGTGTCTTTCATCTGTGCATTATATTAATTAGTTGTTTGACATATTCCACTCATTAAGTAGGTGGAAGTGTAGCAAGAAATTGCACTGTTGGAAAAGCCTCTGCTTTTCATATACATGTGTTAATTTTTAAGTTCCTTGCAATGATTGGTGCTGAATTATCCAATCATGGGTGTACTGGAATGGTTTCAAATTTTTTATTTCTGCTAAAATAAATTGGCTTAAGAAACAGATGCTGTTTTTCATAACAGTATCAGAGTTCTGAAAAGAAAATTTTAAAACTTATTTTTAAAATTTTAAAATATACAAAATTTTTTTACATTACATTTTAAAATCTACAGTATACAAAAGTATCGTCTTGAAAATATATTTCGTGCATCTAGGTGATCACTTGAAATTTTAGACAATTGGAAAGAAGTCTTGGCTTTTTTGACCCGTGTTAAATGTGTTGGGTCATATTCTACCATCAGCAAAGGAGGGACCCATGAAGGGATAAAATTTCAGTTGCTGACTATATCAGTGAAATTCATATTTACAACTCAAACATAGTCATAGGACTTATGTATCTAATTTCTTGTTATAATCATTGAAGATATGCAGTCATTTCTTTTATATGATTCACCTAGTCCTGAAGGAAATGCTTAAATTGCATCATATGAGTCATGCTTTAACAGGTGCCTGTTTCTCTCTGCTAAAGTAAAGGAACCTTAATGTGAGTACCGAGGTCTCTATTGTGGATGGTTTACATTCCATAAGATGAATATTAATGTGAACATGTCTTTGTACATGAGAAAATACATTAGAAATTGACTAAAAACATGTTATTCAGGAAAAATAAGCAGTTATACTCAAAAAAAAAAAAATATTCCCAGTATTGAAACTTCTGAGATGACAATTGTTTGCCCTAGAAACCTGTTTCTCAGTTGTGGAAATGTACTGTAAAGTCTTGATATGTTCCAAGTTAGTGTAGCACACCATTCTACGCCAACACATTTTATTATTAACCACTGGATGTATCAGACTGCTACATACCGCCTACTTCTTAGGAACATCATGTATCTTACATCCAGGTCTTTTTCAATCCTGCAGCTATATGCCGCTTTTACTTCTATAACATTTGTATCACAAACAGGACAACTTTTACCTTATCTTTTTGAACTCACACTTTTAGTTCTATACTGAAAGAGCAGCCAAAGTAAATAATAATCTTATTTTTTCTGACATGACAATTCTGTGAAAAGTCATATAATAATACCATATAAAACAGAGTTTCAGATTCTTTTTATAAATTTCTGTGTTCTATCCAAGACCTGTGCTTCTTGTTCAGGCAAGGTAAGTCCCATCAAAATAGCACAGTTTCTGATTTTCTGGCAGCTGTGCTCTTTACAGCTGTGCCTATAGATTTGAATATATGTGCACTTCCTAAGGATAAGCTTTATCCAAGATGATACTTGGTAAACTTCATTGCAAGCTAATAAAAAATTAATTCTGTGTTTGGCAGTTAAAACAAACACTTGCTGAAAGTATAACTCTGTATGTCTCCCAGGTTCAGTATACCTGCTTTACATTTGAGACCTAGAAAACTTGCAAACATTTTCTAGTGTTCTTCTAGGAAATGTATACATATATGGCAGTGAAGGAAAGAAATTTGATTGTGCTTTCCCACTCACTGAAAGCAGAAGAGCTATACATGCAGAATCACCAACTCCTGCCCATATTCCTGATATTAGTTTCAAATATAAAAAAAAGTTTGTGTATGTTCTCACAGTTATAAAAACACATGTTGTCAAAACATTTTAAAATGTCCTTGATATTTCCATGCATCATTTTTGCAGTTCTACACATATCACCAGAAAGATACTAACATGAGCTTCTGGGAATTCAGAGTAGAAAGAGAAAGCTCACCAGCTAGTTCACAAAGCCAGTTTAGAAAATAACAGTGAAAGAATTTAGTACTCTTGCCACTACTGCTACAGAGTACAGAAGGGACAGGGCAGAACTCTATAGGTTTTCACTGTAAAACCAGA
This sequence comes from Chloroceryle amazona, assembly GCA_027560015.1. Lineage (NCBI taxonomy): Eukaryota > Metazoa > Chordata > Aves > Coraciiformes > Cerylidae > Chloroceryle > Chloroceryle amazona. Next base: position 43,478 of record JANHFX010003952.1, read on the forward strand.
AAAGTGTCAGAGTAAGGTTTTGTTGCGTTTTTTGTTGGTTTTGTTTTTTCTTTTTACGGAGATAAGATTATTTTTAAAAGACATTTTTTAATTAATTAAAGAAAAAGAATTGTTTCTTTAAAAAGAATTTGTCTCTCAGAATGAGCAAGCAGTGTAAATCCTTTGATACATTTAAAGTACTAACAGAGTAATAGCTCTACATGACAGGAAGACGGTTTGAAAACCCTAGCAGAGGTCTTCCCAGCCCTAAGTTCTGTGATTCAGTGGTGATGCCACATATTAACTTTCCCATAAAGCAGTATATATTGCTATACTGCTTACAAGATGGTTTTAGAGTAATTGTAATAAGTGAAAATTCCACTAGGTGGTTCTGGTGCGCTTCTAAGAAGGGTCGAGAAAGAATTGCCGTGCACTAACATTCTTTTTTTGCTGTGTGGTTTTCCTAACAATTCTGAGTATGTCCAAACAGTTATATTCAGAATGGAGGCATTAATAATTTATTTCTTGATTAAGGGTAAAATACCACTGGTCACATAAGACCAAGGTATGAGACAATAATATTGTGAAATTCCATTGGTAGTTAGTATTGAGTTAAACCACTAGCGCTGTTTTACTTCAGCCTTTGAAATTGCCTTCTTAAGGTCATAAACTTGAACTGTAATCCAATGACTTGTAATTAGTTGGTTTTTTTTTATCTGGGGTATCATCAATCTAGTATAATTTTGAGTATGTTTATTGCATGTAAAACATTGCTATCATCTAAGGTAGTATGTGACAATAAAACATGAGCTGTGCAATCACGGGAACTTTCTTTCTGTATGGGCCATTGCTTAAGGTAGTATATTGATGTTGTCCCTAATAAGGGTCTTCACTCAGTGTACAAAAATCAAACCCAAACATCAAGTCAAGATATTTGTCTTTATTTCTGTTCTGCAGAATAGGATGTTCAGCATCTAACAACAGCCAGCACACCCAGCATTGCAAGGCACACACAGCTTATAACAGCACAAGATACTTGATTGGTTATTTGTATTTCCCTATCCATCCTACAAAATATGTATGTATGCTATCTAATTATAAAAACATTTTGAGGAGGTTCAGGGAGGCTCCCTAATTAGCATGTTCTATCTTACCTTAGGGGTGTGTATTTTATCATTATAATTACCCAAGGTTACTTTAGGATACAGTCTTGGTTTGTCTTTGTTCCAGAAGTCAGATATTTCATTATCTTCTGTCTAAGTCAGCAACAGCAAAAGAACACTTAAGACACATTGTTTTGTTTCACATCCTATTCAAGGTTATGTACTTTCCATGATGCCTCAATCATTTTTCAACCGCAACTTCTAGATAAACTTTTAGCCTTGTTCTTTTGACATCACTAATTGAAACACATCTCTGCTCTACAGCTCTGCTATGGTCCATGCAGTCACACTTGCATTTTTATTAAAATTAGCTTATACCTCTCAACTTTTCCTTTTACAATTCTCCTGTTTCACAAATAACAACTTTTTTTTTCCTCTTGGATAGCTTGAGATACGCAACTAGAGATATGCAGCTTGCATATTTTTGGCTTGTATTCATCTCTAAAGGTTGTTGCTAATTTAGACCTAAAAAAAGGCCTTTGTACTCAAAATCTTCTATCTCCCAAATGTGTCAATCTAGTCTAGTAAAAGGTGGTTTTCATTACTACATTGTCCATTTGAGTAGGTTTAGAGTGTGTTGCTGTTTATACAAAAGGAGGTGGGGAGGGAAGGTATTTAAAGCAAGAAAAAAAAATAGTATTAAAAGTTTTTCTGTCTTTTTTCCATTTCTGGTGTTACTCAGTTGATTATTTTTGCTGCCATAGTACATGTTATTAATGGTAAGTAAATACACCAAATATTTTCACAAATGGACTGCAGAACTGTTTGCTTCAGCTGTGTTTGCATTTTTCTAATACACTAATGAATGAGTTTCATAGGAGTGTTCATGGGTGAAATTTACAGTATATTACAGAAAATACACCAGAATAGCTATGATAAATTCCAAGTCTGCACACTGGAAAACCAATTCTGATAATTAATGTTTTTTAAACTACTTTAGTATATGTATAGTTTAAATATTTTTTTTCTGGTGGACATGTAGGTTTGTATACAGCAAATGCAAGCCTATCAACAGTAGCCCTGCTTAGCCATTAGATATTGTTGACAGACCCACAGAACTCCACAATGCAGCACAAAATCCTATGACACCAGAAATGAGGAAGTGGCCTCTGGAGATCATCTAGTCCAGTTGCCCTATCAAAGGCAGGTTCACCTAGAGCAGGTTGCACAAGAGTGCATACAGGCAGGATTTGAAAGTCTCTAGAAGAGACTCCAGCATCTCTCTGGTCAGCCTGTTCCAGTGCTTCATCACCCTCACAGGAAAGTTTTTCCTTATACTTAGGTGGTACTTAATGTGTTTTAGTTTGTACCTGTTGACTCTTGTCCTATCACTGGGCACCACTGAAAAGAGACTGTCCCCACACCCCTTAGATATTTATATACATTGATAAGATGTTTCTATTCTCAGTCTTCTATTCTCCAGGCTAAATACACTAAGGTCTCTCAGCCTTTCCTTGTAAGAGAGGTGTTCCAGTCCCTTAATCATCTTTGTAGCCTTCAATGGACTCTCTAGTAGTTCCATGTCTCTCTTGAAATAGGGATCCCAGAACTGGACACAGTACTCCAGATGTGGCCTCACTAGGGCAGTGTAGAGTGGAAGGACAACCTCTCTCAAACCGCTTGTCATGCTCTTCTTAATGGACCCCAGGATACCCAAAGAACACCACTAACTAGAGGCTTCCAACTAGATTCTGCACCACTGATCACAACCCTCTGAGCTCTGTCATTCGGTCAGTTCTCAATCCATGTCAAATAAGTATTTTTAAAAGCCCCTGGATCAAATTTAATAAAAAGTAGAAAGCAAAAAGGAAGCACATTTCATAAGTTCTTCTGTATCTTTTGCCCTGTCTGGTTCTTGAACCTAACTTTTGGAAGAGATTGATTCTGAACAGTTTGTATAACACAATCACTGCTAATTTGTGCTTGGGTCATGCTTTTCTGAGCTCTTTTTTGTGCTGGCTTGTATTTAGAGTTTAATAGCACTCCTGTAATTAACATGATCATCATCTCCAGAGCTTGTGGGTACTTTCTACAGGTTATGGTTTTATTTCTTTAACCTGCTGTTAAGAAATATTGTAAAATCAGGCTGTGCATTTCCTATTAAATTTAAAGTTGCAGAACATGCCACACAACCTTTGAAGGGAATTTAAACTGGAGTTGTACAACACTTTACCTGAAAAACCTTCTTGCTTCTTTTATGGTAGGTGTAGAATGGAGATCTACTTCAGCCATTGAATAAGACTAGAACTAGAGGTATTTCCCTGTACACAAGGATCTCAATATGTTGAAACTGCAAATACATCCAAAAAAAAACATTAATCAAGAAGAGTAAAGCAGTCTGAAAAACATTATGGCAAGTTTAAAAGTGCTTTTATTTGGCTGACAGACATAGAACACTCCATCTTCCAATACAAACAGATAAGGAACCTTAGGAAAACGCTTTTCAGAACAAATGGTACATTTGGTCTAAAACTTATACTCATTCTTTTATCTTGCCATATATAACCATCCATATCAGAAGTACTGTAAAGTTGTGATATAAATGTTTTCTAAGCTCTAGAAAACTCACCTATAAATGCCACCTAAATAGAAGATCAAATATGCAATGTATTGTGATTTATATGTTGAAATACCCTTGTGACCTCTGTTATTCTAGAAAGACAATAGATTTTAGAACTAGATATAACAACACAGAAATGTGTATAAGGAGAGAAATAATTCTCTTTGTAGCCAAGCAGTTAGTGTAATGAATGCATTTAAGCATACAGTAGCCAGTTCTGGGTTCAGGAATGTGTGGATTTGCAACATTTATTTCTGCCAGAGGTTGTTAGTGAAGTTGGAATAGACAAGCCTTGAAATACAAAATAGGTACTCAAGTCTTTATGATTAAAACCCAGAATCTCATGAGTTAACTACTAGCAGAAGTTTACCTTTCAAATATTTTGACTACTGTTGCTTGACATATCCAGGGACTATCACTGTAACCCATACCAAGACATTTGTGGGAGTGAAGAATTATCAAGGAGCATTCTCTTTATTTATTTTTTTTTCCTAAGCATTACAATAGGTGAAGCAACACTGCTGTGCTTCAGTTCTGCCCACAAGCCCTACCTTAAACAAAGGAATAGTACATAATTTTAGAATGTCATTACTCATGATCTACAAAAATTACATGTTATGTGAAAACAAAACAATTTGGATTTGGTGAAAACAAAACATTTGGACATTTCAAGCTTGTCTTACTCTTCAAGATAAAGAATACAGAGGTGAGTCATGCTGATGTGAACAACTTTTTCGTGTGATTTATAATCAAGATTACAAGAACTGAGCTCAAATTCAGAAGCCTGAAAGTATATTTCTTTCCTCTTGGTATTTCAAAAAAAATATTTCTATTACATCTTAAATGGTCCTTGTCATTGTGCACTTGCTTTCTAGAGTAAACTCTTGTGGTATGTTGTTTCTCAGAACATAAAATGGTACAGATCAGCCTGGCAGATTTTAAATTATCTTGGTAGCTCTTAACACATCAAGGCACCTTAGCACACTACTAGAGACAGAAAACTTTGAAGAATGGTTTTGATTAAAATTCTGATTTCAGATGTCTTTTGCAAAGCCATTATTGCATGCATTTCCATCAGGACCACCCAGGATATTACCTCTTAAATTCCATGTAAGCTTCAGTTATTCCTAATGGATTTGTACTAGTTGCAATAATAAGCAAGCAACAGACATAGCCTCTCTGGCTTATGCTACATTACCAAATCTGTTTTGATTTTAGGACAATGATTTCCCCAGCAATGTCTATATTAGTAAATTAAACAGTGTTCAGGAAGTGTCTCCAGGCACTAGAGCACACATTCACAAGGACCCAGGTACCATTTTGGCATTTGCCAACTAGCAAGAATTCCCCAACAATTCCCAGACACAGATCTGGAGCTAGGATGTTTGAGAGGCCATTCCCAACTGCCATGCTGTTTCTCGGCTTTGCAGAGGCAGAATTTGCTAACACAGATGCAGACTATTTCATACAATTTTACCGTGATGCCCAGAAATGTTCTTAGGCATATTTAATTTATTGCTATGACTATAGATCCACACTTCAGACTCAGAGTGTGTCAACCCTGGCACTGTTATGAACTAGCATGGACACTGTCAACATGAAAATTACATTTTTCAGTTATCTTTTTTTAACAAATTGTGCTTTTTTAGTTTATTTGACTGTAATTTTGGGTTTTTGTGGTATATAATTTCATGACAGTTTGCTAAATGTTCTTGGACCATGGTAGAGAATACATACAATTGCTAATATAAAGTAGGTATTTAAAAACAATTCAGTACCAGTAGTTTGTTAGAAAGGGTTAACAGTGATTCCTAGCAACTACGCTTTTCCTCTTTACAGTCCTCTCCATCCTGGTTCTTCTTAGAATATTCTTTATGGAGAGCTGTTTGAAAAAATGAAAAAAAATAAGATTCTTTTTTACTTGTTCCTTTATTTTTATGTTCATGGCATTGTATCCTAGAAAAGGCAGGAGCATTTGCTCCTTCAGCATGATTTTAACCCTGGCATCGTAAGGTATGTACATGCATTAAACCACCTTAAAAATCTGTGCTATCTGCAATGACAAAACATGTATATTTAACTCCCAGTCCTTTTTGTCTCAGTTTTACTGAGACAAAAACTCATCTTGATTGCTGTCTTGCTATAACAACATTTTATATGAAATCCTAATGACTTGGATCTCAATGGGGAGTTTTAATTAGTGCCAAAAGTATTTCATTTCTGTCTTTCCCACAATACTGTCATATAAGCAGCAAAGGTTTAAATTTTAATGTGTACTCCAGCATACCCCTTTGATTTGTGTTGTAAATACTGTTTGGAAGCCTGCTCTTATTACTGTGTTTTACTTTATTGCTCTACATAACTTTAAAGAAATTACTTTAGAAGTTGATACAAAGTATGGGCAAGAATAATCCATTTGCTGTGATACATCTTCCATTATCATCTTGTTTCATTTCAACATTTTTTCTGTTTTTCAGCAAGTTCACATTCTATGATACCCAGGTTTTTGGATTGCTTTCTAACTTTGACATCAACTGTAAATTAAAGCCTGCTACTTCTGTTGATCACTATATAGACATTACTACATTAATATTGTAAAACCCTCAGAGCAGAGATCACCTGATTGTTTATGCAGTACTTAGCACAGTGACTTCCTGACTCATGATCAGTGTTTCTATCTACTCTATATGTTATTGTGGGTGATTTTATTTTTTATTTCTATTTGACCAGGTAAAAGGCAGGCAAACTGGATTCTCCCTGCTGTCCTGCATCAACAGGGTGGCTCTGATTCTTTGCACTGCAGTGTGAATATGTGGTTTCAGAGGTCTCATACATCCTGACTTACCTGCCGGAAGCTGATTTATCCTTTACAGCTGAATTGTTCAATTCCAAGTTTTATCCAGGGGGAGATCTGTTGAAATCTATGGAATCACAAGTGCAGTGCTGTCAGTAGCTGCACTGCCTGGGTATGTCAACACAGGCTGTGGTCACACGTCTGGGTAGCTGTTAAGTTGGTGCTTATGTGGATCTCAGCCCATGACTCACTTCTGTCAGGGATCTTTTGCTCATCGGATGGTATGGCAGGAATGGCACATGGGGAGCCTAATGCTGCATTGGCTGTGCCACAGCACTTCATCAGTTAGAGGTACCTTGCAGATGGGGTGGTCTGGGTGCAGACAACACCCTCTATTGTGGCTGCAGTGTCTTTCCCCCTACTGCTGGCATCACCTGATCTGGGAGTGACTCAATGTTTCCATAAGATACCGACAGAAGTCTTGAGCACGGTTATTTAAAATTGTATTATTCCAAAGCTGAACTAAGCCTATGTGTAATGCATGCCACAGAGATCAATGGCTTGTTTTTTGGAGTCACTTGTCATAAGATTTAAAACCATGTTTTGCCATTACTGATGAAAGAATGGATTTAGAGAATAGATGGAGGAACAAGAAGATGTAACAGGAGTCCAGAAGTGTCAGGGCCCCACAAGGCTGGGGGTTGTCTGCAGTGGGGTTGTCAGGGGCTTCCCAGGGCAGCAGGGAAGATCCTGGTAGACCAGGGCCATCCCACTGCCCCAGCCAGGAACAGGGCTGCCAG
>JANHFX010003955.1:3611-18434 GCA_027560015.1 Chloroceryle amazona
TCTACTTATAGTTTTATTGGCGGACTCGTATTAAATTGAGTCTATTATACAAAAATGCATTCAATATAAGTCAAGGCAAGAGGAAAATCTCACTGTGCTTTGTGTCTAATTGTTATTTATTGGCATGGGGTCCGCAGCAGGCCTTACAGTTTTAAGAATTGTCTTGACAAAAAAGTCTTCCTTTAATTTTTGCAAAGCACATTTTCAGCTCGGCATTGTGAAGAATGCAGAGCTTCAGATGATACCAGAAGACTTGACATTATATTATGCCAGGGAGTGACAATTAAATTAAAAAAAAAAAAAATTAAAATCAAAAAAAAAAAAACCAACAAACCCCAAACAGTTCCAAGTGTGAGTTTAAAAATGCAACTAAAAGCCTTCATCAAAGTTTAAAGAGCTTCTTGTGCTTTTAGCATTTGCTTATTCTGATTTATTGACAATGACACACCTAGCTACAGTCATTCCTGCTGAAGCAGTGAAGTAATGGACTTCAGGAGAGAAGGGGAAAAACAAGTAGGTGCTGCACACAGGAGAGAGGCCGCTGATTACAGACCACTAATTTGTTATGCACTCTGGCAAATCAGCAGTGATTCATATGACAAATAAGGAGAAAAAATTAACAGCTGTCATGTTGTGATGTGTTAATTTCCTGACAGTCTCTGCACTGAAGCCAATTACTGATTTAAGGGCAGGGAGAGAGAGCCCTGTTCAAGCTTCTAATTAGGCTTCTTCAAGACTAAAAGGATAAAAGCAAAAATAAGAGCAGGAGAATGAAGCAGGTAGCCACAGCTTCATAAAGCATACATGCTTTTAAATCCTCAATTAAATAGCTTTAAGCTTAAGTGTGTTTAAGATCAGAATTTAGAAACATTTATTCACTTTTATCCATGACCCTGTGTTTTAGTCTTTTGTGTAGTAATTGGGAAATACAGCAAGCCCAAGGGTATGCATCGCCCTCCTTCTGCAGTTGTCCAGGTTGCTGGATGTAATCTGCCAGTAATACCTTTGTTTAGCAATGTCAACACCTCTTCATCAGCGCGCTTTAGATGCAACCAGTAAGAGGCCATCAACAAGTTTGCTAGCTCTTTTGACCCTAAGGAGGGTCTTTGTAACTTAGGGAAGACATAATTGCTCTTTAAGGGTTTGGCTCTGACTCCTACCCTTATATAAGCAGCCCTTATTCTCACGAGAGGACCAAATGAGGCCAGATGAAGAACAACCTCCTGGCCACTTGTGTAGGGAGCTGAGCTAATTCTCGAAGCTCCCGTGTGCCTTCATTTTGAAGCTAATTAGAAATGAGAGCAAGCAGTATCTAGCATGATGGAGTCCAGTGCGAGGGAGGACCTGCAGAGAAATGGTTGTGGGGAGGAAACGTGGAGGTAGCGGGTGATGAATGCTATGGCTACCATATGGTTTCAGAAGGAGCCTGACTCAGCCGTATCATGCAAAGTATGTTCCCCAACTGTCCCTAGAACGGGCGAACAAACTGGGTGGGGGATCAAGCATTCCAGCAGAGTAGCTGATTTTGTAAGAATATTTTAGTTTCTTAATGTAACACTTAAAAATTAAACCCAAATTTCCTGTTGACCCACCATTCAAACCTACAGTATAAAATTATCAACGGACTGTAAAGAGCTTTTGCCTCTTTTTTTGGCATTTACTCAAAAGTGACGTGTGATATAAAAATCAGGAATTAGTCACTAGAAAGGAAGCGTGGATTTGCTCCAAAAGGAAGGAGCGATTCCAGCCAATATTTCTCATTTTTCATTTCATATTCAGATGGTCGTCGAGAGGAACTTTTATAGGTTGCTACCAAAGTTTCTCAAAACTCCTTTCTGCTTCCTAAAAGGCAATTGGAGTAAAATTTTTCTTTTAAATAACTTGAATTATAAAATGGGCAGCCAGTTCTTATTTTTGTACTATAGCTTCCCTCATCTAGGTTTAAAATACAGCTCTCTTTTGCTTCTTGAATGGGTGGGAAATAGGCAGGAATCTGGAGCAATGGCAGAAACATAATTCCCAGGAAATTAAGTAGCTCAGTCTTCACTGGCAACATCTCTCCCCACACCTCCCAGGTTAAAAGGCCCCAAGGTGGGGACCGGGGGGACAAAGTAAGTGAATATCAGGTTTGTGACCACCTGTGGAACCTGAAGATAAACAAGTCTGTGGGACCACAGAAGGAATAGTAGTTGCCAAGCCACTCTCCATTATATTTGAAAAGTCCTGGCAGTCAAGTGCAGTCCCCTGGTGACTGGAAGAGGGGACACATTACACACTTTTTTTTTAAAAGGGAAGAAAAGAGGACCCTGGGAAATACTGAGCTGTGAACTTCACCTCTGTGCCTGGGAAGATCATGGAGCAGATTCTCCTAGAAGCTCTGATAAAACACGTGGAGGATGGGGAGACCTGACCAGCCTACTGGCTTTCTACAATAGAGTGACTACATCAGCGGACAAGAGAAGAGCTATGGATGTGATCTCTCTGGACTTCAGCAAGGCTTTGACACAGTCTCCCACAACATCCTCCCCACCAAGTTGGAGAGATACGGATTTGATGGGAGGACCGTTCAGGGAATAAGGAATTGGCTGGATCAACTGGAGAACCAAGTGATGATCAGGAAAACTAACTTAAAGTATATGCAATGTGTGGCCTGAACTTCATGCTACCAAATATAAATAAATAGATACCAAGCCAATGTGGTATTTAAGTGACAGTGGAACAAAACACAGAAGACTGTCTTTACTGGGGCAATAGTCTCACAGTAATTCTAAATCTACTGACTACAGTTCTTCCCCACCTTTGCTATGTGTCTCTAGTTAATAATAATTTTCGTGGGCTCTGAGCAATTGCATAAGGCAGATTTTTGTGCTTTTTTTTCCCCCGTCTTTGAGGAATTTAGAAGTCTGAATTAATATCATTGTTTCTTAACCTGCTAAAAGTTTGCACTGCAACTGGATAGGTGTTTGGTTTTAATAGCTATTATTAATTCTAGTATATTTATTATAAGTGATAGTAGGTATGCTACTGTAAGAGACAGTAGGACCTTTCTGACATTGATTTTGCTTGCACCTTCATCCTTATGCTTGATGGGATGGATAAAAGTGATTCAGTCTCTAGACTTCCTCAGTCCTGATCTACTATCAATTCAACTGAAATACGTCTACATTGAGTGTATTATCTTTTTTTGGAAGGATAACTAAGTGAATTAAGCACATGCAATACTTATCTTATCACTGTCCAAGATAACTTATACTTTATTGATTTATAGTGCCCTTCATAAGTGTAAAGGTGTTTTGCACTGGTTTATGCACGTGGACTGCTTCAAGCACCTTTGAAATGCAACACTTCTGTCATTTATTTGCTTGCATACTTGATAGTGCCTGTAGTCAACTGCTAGCTTGAAGCAGCCTTTAAAACCCTTCTCAGGGTTCCTCCTTACTGGCTGTACTGGTTCTAAAAGGCCAGATCCTGGACCCCCTACCGATGTGTTGCTTTACTTTGGGAGCACTGCAGACCTACGCAGAAGCACGATGTGCGTTGCTGTTTCTGGGCATGGCTCCTGCTCTGTAACGTGTTGGCTTCGTTGCAGGGTAGAGCACAGAGGGGAAGAGGTGGACTGGGGGGAGAAGACGTCTGTGATCTCCTGTAGCATCCACACAGATGCAGCAGGGGAGAGATTCTCATATGGTCTTCCCAATTTCTTCTTCGGTAAGAGACAATCTGACTCTTGGGGCATATTTAGTCCTCATCCCAGGAAATTTGTCACTGAAGTCAGTGGGTGTTTTGCCTGAGTAAGTATTGAGTAAAGACTGAAGGCTTTGGCCTAACATTTATATCAAATATGGCCTTCCCAAATTCATTAATTCCTGTTTTAAAATTATATTGTCCATATCTCTTTTTACTGTCCCTGACCCCTTTTGCACACTGTCACCATTAACACTCCCAGTCACAGATATCTGGAAATATATTCTATCATCAGTAATAGATTCAACCTGACTCATATTCATAATCCCCTCCAAGGTAGCGGGATGAAGAGCATGGCCATGGGTTACTAAACACTGGATTTATAAAATGTGAAGAAAGAAATATGCTGCACTTAAAAGTATCAGAGCACATTTTGCGGTGTGCTTGATCTCTTACACGTGGTCTCCTTCCACAGCCTGCATTAAAAGCAATTAATAATATTAACTCCTGCGTGAGGAGCACTGGTGGATTTTACCTATTCTATATATTTTACTTTTCATGTCATGATGAATAAATTAATCCCATTAATATTTAATTAACTATAAGTTGAAAGGTGACATCTAACTTAGCCAATTTAGTGTTCTGGAGCTGGCTTAACTTTGGATCACGTGATTCTAATTCTTTCCGTATGACCAGGTGACTAAAGCAAAAAAAAAAGAAGACACACACACAAAAAAAAAGGGAAATGCACAGATTAATTTCATTCTTTAACCTTCCTAATGCATCTGCTTGCTTGCATCGAGTCGCAGACAGCAGATCATCACATGATTTATAGTAGTGACCGCTGCCTGCATCTCTCAGGCTAATGACACATACACTAAAGTCATTGATTTGTATGAATAGCCTCCGCTCTTCATTTATCACAATTTAATGTAAGAGTTTGCAATGCAGAAAAAAATTTCACATGGGAAGCGTGGCCCCACAGGCCTGACCGCTAAGCAGTTATGAATCATTTGCTGCCTTTTAATATATAGACTCTTCTACTCCTGAAAATACCCTATAAGGTTGTATTTCTTTACAGAACCCCACTCCAATTAAAAACCCAAAGTAGGTGCTTTAAGATGAAAGTATATATGAAGCATGACCATGTTAAACCTTTGTTAGCATTTTCTCTTTCTAAATACACCATAAAAAGCCAAGTTCATCGTTGATGTGAGCAAGGACAATTCATTTAACTACTTTTAGCAGAGTTGTACCTGGTTTTGTTAGTCCAAACGTGACCCGTAAAGTTTATTGATCTGCCTTTGTAGTGCACGAAACTCCAATACGAATACTGACCTAAAATCAGAGAAATGTTATGAGCAAGTAGGATGTGGCTGCTTTTTTTTTCTTTAAGACAACAACAAGTTCAAGTGTAACTTAGAAGAGAATTAATACTTTTGCAAAGGTACTGCTTAGAACAACTCGGCGTGGCTGTATTTTAATTAATTATTAATTTTTGGGGGTAGCTAAGCCTGTACATTGTTTAGGGTTTTTTTTCTTATCTAAAAATAAAATACAATTCACATTTTTTAACAGAAACAGGATATTCCCATGAATCCTAGCTTTTACCTGGTTTCATATTATAATTTTAAAGGGATGTGGCAGATCAAACGTAAAGTAAAAGCCCTTTATAACTAATAGTACAACGTAGAATGTAATGCACAATATTAATATAAGTACCCCCCCAACCTGTTTGTTCAAGATGATAGATAAGGAATGACCATTTCTTTAGTCTTAGCAGCGGTCACAAAGCAAAAGTGAAGACAAGGTGTTGATTTCTGATGTACTTCTCACAGAGTCGAGTCTAACCAAAAGGCTATAAATCTCTTTTCATTATCTTAAATAAAAGGGCTGATAATATCAATAATATTAATAATCAAGTATGTTATTTAAAACGTAGGAAAGAAAACCTTTATTTTTAGTTTTATTTTAATCTTACACCATCTCTCTGGGATTATACAAATAGATGACAGCTGTAAAAGGTGCTGCATTTTCCCAAGGACGACAACTTTTGTACACAAATTAAAGGTTTGGGTGGTGGAGTTTTCCTCTTAAAAATGTACTCAATACCACAGCCCAAGGGAGCCACATATCCCAGGCGCTTTAAATTTTTACTTTTAGTTCACAAACTTTAAATACTGTTAAATTCTAAAGAGTTTGGCAATGTTTTTAGTCACACAGAAAAAGTGTCATGAAGTTTCTCCTGTATCAGCCACTGACATTGTCACGTTATCTCCGCTTAAAAATACACTTTGTATGCAAATGCCTTTCAAAGATTGAAAACTCTGCATTTTCTGAACTTTCTTTTTCTTGTGGTGCTTGGCAGGGACCTCGTGCTAAAGCAGCAGTATTTAAAAGAGAGAGAAAAGGGGGGGATTTGTAGTGATCACTCTCTAACGTTTTGCATTTTATCTTTTTTTATGCGTCCCAAATCAGAATTCCTTTTTTTCTTAATTAAACTTATAGTTGAAGCAATTGTCAGCACAGCACGGAGTAAAATACAGAAGGAAAGAGAGTAGAAATGGATTTAAAAGAACTTGAACTGATGATAAAGCAGGGAAACAAAATGATAACGACTCACATCTCCCAAAGTTAGGACATTCTGAGCAGGGACCGGTTGTTATCAGAATAAATCATCATCACAGTGAACACCTTATAGATAGGATGAGCAGTACACGTGAGCAGTGTAATTCAAGAGCATTAGCCAGCCTTTGTAACATTAGAATGTATATCATGTATATATTTGTAATAAAATAGTTAGGTTTGTACAGTTTGCCATCAATATATATTTTTTATCATTGTTATTTTCATTTGGAAGAGAGGTTGAGTAGGCCTGATGCAGGATTAGTGAGAGTTTTCTCTGGCTTTTCCAGGAGCACCAAACCCCAATCTTTATACTTAAACTAGTGGCAGATAGTTTGCACTCCACAGCTGAAGCCAGGTTCTACAGTGGTTCCTCAAGAGGAGCAAAATGTTTCTCTGTTCACTTCTAAGATGAAGAAAACGTTTCAAGTTCTGGCAACACGTTAAGCTTTCCTGCTAACAGTGCTTTTACACATGGTTGCTATTTGGGTGTTCATTTATTACGTCTCTATTTAAAATACTTCTGCAATTATAAAGCTTGCATTCAATATTTTTCAGATGCAAACCATTTTTTCTCCCCCAGGATGTATCAATATTTTGCACAGGCTATAAACTCCTGGACCTGTAATGTATTAAATTATGTACTTACATAATTTTTCACATATTTGTGGCAGACTGAAAATTATGTCTGAAAATTTGAGAAGAAAAGATTAAATTTTGTTGTAGTGTTAGAGAAGTACCAGCAGATGCACCAGCCTTTATGGATATTTCATATACCTCTTTACTTTGCCACTCTCTAGGAGAATATAGTTGCAGTAAGTTAGTAGCTGGCATATCACATGCTGTACCTATAACCTCCTGGCAAACATTTTAAGAAGAGGCCCTACAAAAGAGAGATAACTTATCACGACCTGTGACATCTTATCTGCATGTCTAAATACAGAAGCAAAAACTTAGTCTTCCTCCTGCAAGAGAAGATAATTAGAAATGGATCTGCCTACAGGTCTGCAGCAAAATCCAAATGTAACAATTAGGACAGGGTTTGAGATTTTGGTTGGCTTTGATGAGATACCTGCTGAGATCCTAACCTGTCCAAAAGGTGGTGTGGAAACAGGGTAAGCCTTCCATATTTTTTCAAGATGATCTCCTTTTATCTCTACGGGGAGGTGCCTAGCACATTTCTCAGGCTTCTAACAAATAATAATAATAATCATGACACAGTGTAGAGCTGTGGGACTTGGGAGATTCAGGCAGGCAGCCTGACCTTATTGTTAGAGAAAGCAGTGACAAAATTCCCTCCTGACTTCCGTGGGAGCAGGGTTTGCATTTGAGGTTGAATTTGTGTGGATGTTGTGATTCATGGCCGAATTTTTATTTCAAAATGCATCGAGTTCTAAAACAAGTCATGGTAATTTCTTTCTTTTTTTTTTATGTAAAGATATATATCATCTACATATTCTCTGTAGTTAGGGAGTAGAGCTCTTGAGGTGGCCTCTGGAAATGTTGGGTTCCTATGCTTCCTATTCTCCAGGGCATCTGCCTGCTGAGTAGCAGCACTGAAGGAGATGGAGCCAAGGCTTTGTACCTCCACCAGCCCTCCTGCGAGCTGGCAGCAAGGCTCTCCGGGAATGGGGTGAGCACATTTCAAGGCAGCCAGCGAGATGTGAACTAGTGAAGTGCAGCAAATGATTAAATTGTAAAAGAAACTGCAGAGTAACTGTGGCTTGAGGGTGAACTGAAAGGCTAAGGCGGGCACTAGGCAATTGCCCCAGGCAAGCCTCCCTTCAGCCCAGTCACCTCTGCCTGGTGATCGAAAGAGTAAGGGAAGAGTTTTCTACCATAGACTTTTCAGAAGGAAAAGCTGCCCCGTCGTAGAATCATTTAGCTTGGAAAAAACCTTTAAGATCATCAAATGTGTTTGCTTTTAAGCTATAGTCTGGTTTAGTGCAATTAAGAACACAAGTTTTAGTTTGTGTGCTGTATGTATAGTGGACCAAGCACATGAGAAAAGCCAAAGAAGGTTTGTTGTAGTTAACGCTGACACTCCATAAATTCGAGCTGCTGGATAAAAATGGGATGATGTTGTAGCATTCCCATGTAGCTTCTCGTGAAATAAGAAATGCTTTGCTTTCCAGTCTGCACTGTAGTCCAGTCTTCTCACCCTTCACTTTGGAGGTGGCTGGAGTTCAGACGAGTGTGGTGACTTGAGAACATGCATCAATGTTGTAGTGGGATGAAAGATGAGTTCAGTCCTTGGCAGAAAATATTCAGCCAAGAAAGAAGGGGATAACAGGATTAAAAACAAAAATCAGAAAGACTTCCCTGAGTTGAATTCTTTGGGATCCTTGCAAAAAAAAGCACAGCACTATATAGCCCTTCAACTTTAAAACTTCCCACCTGTATCAACATTCCCTTTGAGTTCAGGTTCCTGATGTTACTCCCAAAACTACTTGCAGAGAAATAGGTGTTAGACCTGCCTATTAATAGTAACAAGGATAAGAGGTATATTAAGTGTGTACCATCAACATGAACTTAGAATTTTCTGGGTCTTGATGTGATGTTTAAAACATACTTAGCACCACGGTATCTGAACACAGTGCAACAATTCTCAATTTATTTTACTATCCCGTTTAAAATCTTTAGTAAAACTCTCCACAAAGCACATTGTTTAGTTAGCAGATTGGAATATTTTCCTTTTCATCAGTTGCATTCTCTTGGGTGCATCTGTCTCAAATGTCTCTCCTGAGAATGAACACCAGAGGGTTTAGATTTGTGTTAATTATTGGAGACTTTCAGAAACCCCTATTATTTACTTGGTAAATGTGTATTTCCCTAAGATTATAATAAATTTGGCTTTTATTTTTTTTTCTTTCCCTTCCTTCATTCTAGATTTTTCATAATATTTTAATTATTCCTGTCATAGGTGCTTATTACTTTATGTTTGGGTGCCGTTGGTTTCCTACAGCAAACGTTCTAAAAAAACCCCACGTTTGTTGGGGCTTTTTTTTAAATAAAAGACACCAAATTTTAGCCCTGATTCAGTGAGGCCATTTGGCTGCTTTCAAGCCATATGAGCATATTCAGCCAGCTGGATTAGCCACATGCCCATGGGCAGGTCTGCCATGCTCATGCCATTTCTACTTCAGTCTTCTGCTAGTGTGGTTATACAGCTTCCAAACTGCTGTTGGCTCCTTTCCAGCTGTGTGGCTCCACACGCAAGCACAGCTGGGATGCAGCTTGTCTGCACCTGACTGCCTAGGCATGCCCCAAGGCACATCTGCATTTGTGCAGCCTCCGCTGCCGCTTCAGCTCCTAAGACTTTTCGGAGATCGAGCAGAATGTTGCTCTTGGCCCATCTCAATGAATATTTGACAGCGTGTCAGAATTAGGCTGTACCACGTCTTGACTGCCGTTCAGGGCTGCCTGAGTGACAGAAGGAGAGAAGACTGCTGAGGTATCCCAGCAAGATGCTAGAAATGAGCTCCATCCTCATTTCATACTGGGTTCTGCAGAGCACCCCGTTGCCATACGTTGCAGTATACGGCAAATAGATGTGCTCCTTCCTTAAATCCAGAGCAAAGGGGGAGATGTGATGGGTAATGGGAACCCCGATTTCTTCTCCAAGCTCTGCTGCTACAGTTCACACCATTCCCTCGTGCGGTCTGACTAGGAACATTTTCCCTTGTTGCAGAGGCACTCTTGATTTTTGAGGTCTGCTACATTGCAACTGCAATCTGTTTTGGCAACGTGCGAGGAAAAAGGTTCTGTTGGTTGTACAAATCTTGCTGTCTATTCTTGAATACCTTATTTTGGTGTCTGATCTATGAGGTATTTGTATCGGTTCGCTTCTTTGATAGAACGTGTGTAATACCTTTGGGTGGCTCTGAGTATTTTCCTTCTTGCTAGCAAATGGGTGCTTGTGGAGTTTAGAAATGTCCCTTCAGAATTTCTAAGCAAAAAATAGCATTAAACAGAATTTTCTCCTCTCAACAGATTCACCACACAAGCGATAGTAAAGCAACCGGAGCTGTGTAACTGGTTCTCAGTAAAATCCTTTGAGAATTCCTCTGTTCAGGAGCTCCCAGCTGGCAAAAGCATGTCTGCTCTAGCCTTTCTAGCTACTGTTTTGGGAGCCCCAGATTATGTCTTCACTTTGTAAACTACAACACTCATGCTACCTCTCTAAACAACTTGGGGCAGCACATTGGGCGTGGTGCTAACCAGTTTACCTCGAGATAACCAGTATCCCTGCACTGGCTGATGCAGTCTGGGTGTGTGTTTGGTGTGCCAGAGGTAAAAAATATTCTCTCCATGCCATTATGTTTAAGCAGAATCCTCCAGCCAGTGGCACGAGGCATGTGAAGAAGCCCTGAAATGATCTGGTGCACCTAAAGAGCAGACCTGAATCGTTCAAGGGTAGTCCAGAGGACTGGAAAGCAGCCCTCATAATCCTTACTCGCCAAGAGAACTTAACTTTTAAGGGAAAAGGTGCTAAATGAAGCATCCAGCAGTTATAAGACAAAAAGCAATGTGGATTTACATATTGTAAACAGTGTCAGCTATTAAAGAATAACTTTCCACTGTGAAGCTGACTGAAAAATGGAAAAAATCTTCAAATGGTCTGTATGCAATACACCAGTCCCTTGCATAATGATGCACGGTTAGAAACTAAACTCAGATATTGTAGGCTGGAGAGGAACACAGGAAAGTTGCCCAGGCCATACCTCTTTTGCTATTTCTAAAAAGCAAACAATCATTCCCAAATATTTAAATGTTTCCAAATTTACTTCGACATCCTTTTCCCTCAGGTCTTTGTTTTTGTTCAGTGTCTAATTCCCTTTCCTCTGTGCAAAGAAATAGGTTCCTGAGAATATTTAGGTTAATTAATCTTTATAAGGATGATCTTTTGCTTTGCAGTCGTATTTGGTTTTAAAACCAGCGTAGAGTTCTCTCTTAAGGACTAGTATCAAACCTTTCTTTGCTACAATAGATGTTATTATTGCAAGATGAAGTTACTGAAATAGTTACATTTATCCTTTTTATTCTTCTGCATATACCTAGAAAAGTGAGAGCCACAGCAGAACTTTCCCCCTAACATTTACCTGTCCCAGAAACCTATTTCTATAAAACATGGTGAAGCTGTAGATGAGTTGGCAAATTATAAAGATAAGCCAAATACAAGATGTATTTTTCAACCACTTCTATAACCAGTCTTCGAGTTCAAGGCACAGTTGAGGTTATTAACGTCATAGAGTTGATTAATCCCTGTCTGAAAAAAACAAACGCCAAACATCTGGACGCATCAGTTGTTCTCAAGTGTTAAAAGCCAACACATGAGCAACTAGAAAGCAGAAAACAAACTCTCCAAGCAGTGGCAGATAGGCAGTGGCATGTTTCTTTGGTAGCAGTGACCATCCAGATGAGAACATTTGCCCAGGTGAAATGCCCACCCTCCTTTTTCCCTCCCCTTCTTATGCCAAGAGTTGGTCTCCCAGATTAGACCACAAATACATAGAAATTCTAAGTATGGAACAGACTTCAGGATCTGCTCATAAACTCCCTATGGAAATAAAAATGAGCTGAATTAAGAAGTGTTATTCACGATGAATTATTTGATCCTCTGTAGTCGTGGCTATTTCTACGTAGCTGTCACTAAAGGAAATACAAATCCATCTCGTGTTACTTTTCCAAGTTGATAATCTGAGTATCCTGCTTGCTAAAAAGTAAACCAATCCCAATCTGTTGCAGCAGAAAAAGTAGTTACTGGGTTAGTAGCTGGACAAGCGCTACAGGAATGATGAATATTGTGAAACACCATCAGATGTTTTTATAGCAGCTGCTTGAGATACCACTTAAAGGGTTGGAGTTCCAGCCAGTCTGGAAATACTTAATGGGAAGTAAGAGAAGATAGAAAATATGAACCAAAATAACAAGAGACAAAAATAGGTCCTACAAATAATCCCTCAGTGATTCCTTCCTTCTACAGTTTTTGTCTCCACAACCTCATAGTCCCCAGTCTCCTCTTTTACACGTGACTGTCTCTTCAGCTACCCTTAAACAGCCCATGTGAGACCACGTTCATAGTGACCAGCCTGACCTCATTCCCTCCAAGAGCAGTAGTGGGATGGTATAGCCTTGTTTCCATTTTCCATTTCTGAGGAGCATCAGGAAGTGGTGGTCACCCTGGATGAATAGAATAAAAGAGTAACTATCTGATTTTCTGGCCCCTTACCCTTTTCTTTACCAACCTTGAGGCAAGGAGCTCAGATGCCATTTTAGTGTCTAATATTAACTGTCAGGGAAGTGCTCAGATGGCATTTTAGTGTCCACTATTAACTGGCAGGAAAGTACTAAGAAAGTGAATTGAGTGTGGACTGCAGCTGAGTTGAATAACATCATGCACTGACTTGTACTGTTATTAGACTTCTTGATGCAAAGGTAGTTTCTGCCATAATGGTACCTATGTTTTAGTCTTATCTCACAGAAGCTTGGGGAGGGAAGATAAAGCACCGTGCTCTGTAACTGAACTGCTTCATAGGTGCTAGAGTCCCTGAGGAATGGTTTTAATACCATCTCCAATGGCTCAAGCACATCTTAAATTGCATTACAAGAAATTCAGCTGAAATTTCATCACTCCCAAGGCACCTGGTCATTTGCAAAACCAGGTTGGTGTACATCTATTATATAGATTAAAAAAGAAAACAAAGCAAAACAACTGACTAAGTAAGTTTGAGTGCATATAATTAACTCCAAGGATATTGCTCATTTTCATGTCCCATATAAACACTTGCCATTTTTTTCTGTGCTTTAAATGCAGAAGCCCTTAAATGGGGTTGGGGGGGGAAGAGTTCTCCCCCAGTGTTCTGAAAAGTGGATCCCATTCTCTTCCTGTGACACTGTTTTGTCTCTGTTGATCAGGATGATGTTGTAATGGAAGAACTGTTTAGACTGGAAGCTCTCTCTGCTACCAGTGGGAGACTGCAAGCCTGACGCCACGCTTCCCTGCCTCTGTTGGTGTGGAGAGGAGAAGACTCTGCAGTGGTGTGTGGGAGGAGGAAGAGCGAGAGGAATTAAAGGACCACTGATTGGAGGGGGCTACTTTGAGGTACGGCCATCTCTCTATTTTATTCTGCTTGGCAGACTGGAGTAGCAGCCCCTCTGAGTAGGTGCGTGGTGAAGCAGAAGCTGCTTCTCCCGGTAGTGGGGAGGTATAGGATAAAATAGGTATGGTAAGATAAGAGGGAGTTATACAGGCTGAAATAAGATCTCCTTCTATTTGCAGAAGATGCAGAGTGAGAGTTTGGCAAGATACGTGCATGTGTAGATATACATGGAATAGGAGCAACACGAGCCCTATGACTTCATAGAACTTTGAGTAAAGCAGTTTAGTTAGGTGAAAGCATGTTAAGCATCAAAGGTGACTGAACAGCAGCCTGTCAGAGATGGTGAAAGTACAGCAAAATTGAATGGGAAGATGGGGAACATCCTGGGATGTCTGAGGTCTGAAGGAGGGAGGCCGAGTGTGCCAGTTGTATATGGAGGAAGAGCAAAGACACCTTTAGAGCAAAGAAACTCTCTAAGGAAGAGTGAGCAGAAGAAAGGCTGTCCTATAATCAGCATCCCTGGAAGACGGGGTTGACCAGGGAACCAGGTGTACCCTCTGGTTGAACAGGGTGAGTACAGTGCTTTTGTCTCCCGAGGAAAAGGATAGAAGCCGTACAAACACACGGCAGGGGCTTTATTTGAGACTTGCCACATCTTTTGGGTCACAAGGCGCTACACGTTGCCATGGTTCTGTGATATGTCTTCAAGCTACCAGGGAGGTGAGGAAGATTGAGTTTCAGCTGTAAAATACAGCAGCAGGAAGGGCTAGGTACTTTTAGATAACCTAATAATTCGCGTGTTAAATCCGTTCCTTCGAAGGGCTCAATACTGTAAACAACCTGTAACTTGTAGTAACGTTACTTTTGTGCATGTTTTTAAGATGAAAATCCTCCCGCTGTATTTCTCTGTAACAAATATACAAAGTATTTCAATGTGTTGGTATAGTCATAATGGGTTTAAAATTATACAAAGCTAAAATGCCATTATTTGTGCAGAATTTCCTGTAACTACTTTGTTCATCCTTACTTCACAGTAGTACGTTTGGCAAGAAAAAGACAACTTGCACAGACTTCATACCCCTTGTCTTGTCTTCACCAGTGGCAGGGTCGTAGGTGCTCTCCTGTGTGGCTCCACCTCATTCCCTGTTTTCCCACTCTGCAGACAATTGGTCTCCGTTGCGTTTGACCCACACGTTATTTGTTCCCATTATTTTCCTGTCCTTAGGTAGGTGACAACACTGTGCCTAGCCAGCTGAGAGACATGGTGAAAAGTTCAGTGCTTGAGCTTGGTGGTTTTCTACTTCGTGTCAGCCCTCCCAGGTAGTGGCAGGAAACAGTATCTCCCAGACCTGTCAAATCTATCACTCTTCTCCTTCAAATGCTGACAGGTCCTGGTAAAGCGCGCTTTAAA
>JANHFX010003955.1:18534-33781 GCA_027560015.1 Chloroceryle amazona
CAGTATCTCCCAGACCTGTCAAATCTATCACTCTTCTCCTTCAAATGCTGACAGGTCCTGGTAAAGCGCGCTTTAAATGGATCTGTTCCCTGTCACTGTCATGACAGTAATACATGAATCCACCATCACCACGAGGTTAGAAAGAGACGGACAACGTGAAGTGTAAGCCTGATCCCATTAGAGCTTTCTTGGATGAGTATTTTAAAGGGAATAGTTTTGTGCTAACATTTTTGAGAAGCGCTGTGAGTCTCTGATCTTGAATCCCATGTTTCTTTTGGATGTCTTGATTCTTTACGTTGACTCTTCAATTTTTCTTGTGGCTACCTCAGATGGTTTGCTTGAGTTTCAAAGCCTTTCACTAGAGATGCTACCACATTGTGTCTAGATGTCCCTACTTGTGTTGGCCCAGATGACCTCTAAAGGTCCCTTCCAGCCTAAAACATTCTATGATATCTAATAACAGGAACAATCACCACTCCCCTTCCACTGAGCTGAGTGACAAAGTCACAACAGATGTTGTCCAAAAGAAGGCAACGCCATATATTACCTCACTGGACATCAAAGATAGAACCATATATATCATAAGAAGAATCTGATGGCAGAAGAAGTCCTTGAATGGTAGTGCCATCCCATAAGAAAATGGAGCTAGAGATTAGTGACAACAAGAGCATCCGTTAGCGTGGGTGACCAGTTGTATGCGTAATTACTCATCTAACTGTGTAGCACTTCTTCTGACCCACTGCACACTGTTCCTCATAGACACAGTCTAAACTTCTGTGCTCTTTTTTGACCTAGGCTTCTGAGTATGGAGTGTTAACGCATTTTATTGCAGGGAGCTGAAATTTCTTGCTCGTGACTGATCAAAGGAAACAAGTTCCTGTTTGGCTCAGGAAGAACAGGTTTGCTCTTCATCATCTGATGGGCTGAGAGTTTACCAGCAGCCTAGCACAGTACGTTAGGAAATGCTGATATTTATCTTTAATGGAGTAGAGACTAAAACTTCATGAATGCAAACAGTGTCTGTTTATGACTAAGTGACATTTTGTGAGTTTTCATAGTTCCGTGTGAATTGTTTCTGATATTGCTGGGGACTTGTTACCTGTAATTGGATGTCTTCAATATGAACATGCTAACAGATTGTATTTTCTCACTTTTCTGAGAGAGTTGCTTTAAGTTTGAACTTTAAGATTACAATGCTTCAGATACGGGGATGGTTTTGTTCAAATTCCTAATTCATAGGACTACTGGTTTGGAAAAAGTTGTGGATTTGCCGAGGAGTTCAAAGGATCCTTTAAATTGCTCTCTATTCCATTCTGAAGGCTTTTAGAAATACTCTTTTTCTTTTTTTTTTTTTTTTCACGTGTCTGTCTAGGTACCAAGTTTGAAAGCCACAGCAAGAAGCAGCTAATGTCCCTGTTGAATTATTTAACATTATGAAGTCATTGGTAATAGCATTACCACTGTCACTAAAATGTTACTGTTGATTCCAAATATCTGTTGCAGGTTCCATGCGGAGCTCCTCACCTTTCTCTCGTCAGGTATAAGGCTAACTTTTACACAAGCAAGATTAAAAGAGGCATTTCTTTGCCTCTTTCTCCAAATTACCTTAAGATTTTAAGTACGTGGAGTGTAAGCACCAGAAGAGTGTCAGTTTTAAGTATCAGTTTTAAGAGTATCATTTAAGCTTCTGGTGGGTAAGCAAATCTGGCTGTTTCATTAAGCTCAGGTGCAAACCCCTGAGAAGAGGAAGGCATAAGTCAATTTTCAGTTCCATAGTCTCCCTAATGGAACTATGGAGCAACATTAGCCAGGTTTCTCAACACCTCCCAAGAGGCTGTACAAAAGAGAGTTTCTCGCGATACTCTCCTCCGCTTTTTAGCATTATCTCTTTTCCTGCAGCAGCAGTAGTAGCCTGTATGCAGTGTTTTCACCCCTTTGCAGGCTGATAATGAGTGAATGTTCATGTGGTCTGTTACACAACACTAAGCTCTTATTTCACTGTCTGCAGTTATGTTCAGTAAGTACAATATGAACATCATCTCAATTAACAGAGTACCTTTAGGGCTTTTCTTAGCCAACTCTTCTAGCACGCTTGTCCATACTGTCATCAGCACCTAATCAACTAATGATGGCTGAAAATGAGGAAGGCCAATCCCAATAAATCCGAAGGATAGTAATTTTTCTCTTTTAATGCCCTTCTCCCTCCTTCTTCCTTCTTCCTACGGCACATTGCAGTAAATTAATGTCATGGTGGTTATTACAGTAGCGCTGCTATGGCAAGTATTCAAGCAACGATCCTCGAATATTTTACCTCAGCATTTATTTGTCCATAAAATAAAATAGGATTTATTACAGTACTCTCTGGTTTGAGGACTGCATGGACAGCAGCTGTGACAACTCCTTATCTCCACTACCGGTAAAGATATAGGGGATGTTTCCCCCAAGCTAAAGAGAAATAAGGAACCTAGAAGTCAGTCAACTATGCAACCACAGCGTTACACAAATTGGTCAAATAAATAAATATAAGGATAACACCCCCCCACCTTGTACCTATTAAGAACCCCAAGCAAAATCATTCTGTAATTTTGTCCTTAAAAGATCTCGGTAAATTCAAGGGGTATTCATTGCTTTGGAGATTGCTGTGTCCAAATAAGATAGAGGATTTTGAGATGGAAAGATAAACGTGAGGAATTATTGTTGCAAGCACTGTTCAGAGAGGGCATAAGAGAAGGAATTACAAACAGAAAAAAAAAAAAAAAAAGATGATCTCGGTCAATAAAATTTTACAGAGGTTTACGGCGAGTGTTGTTCACTTAAAAAAGAAATGCTTTCACTATTTGAAAGGCTCCACCTTACAGAAAAAGCTCCCAGATTATAAAACACTGGTTCTGAAGACAGCCCTGTGGAGATATGACTGCTGGCTTAGAGATATTCATATTTTCAGCTGCATGCAAATTTCTGTGTGTCATTAACATCTCTGAGCTCTGTAATTAGGTCTCTCCTGATCTGGTTATAGTTTCCGTACATTATGAGTATGTAAGCCTCTCTGGGGAAGCACAAGGCCAGCCTTACAGGGTTTCCCCTTTCTGTTCCACAGTTTTGCTCTTATCTTTAGCAAGTACATCCTAGCAACTGCTTGCTTCGAGGTTACAGTGAGATCCCAGTGGCAAGTGTGAAAGGCTATAAAGCATTATCTGTCTTTGTCAGCACAAGTCTCCACCAGTGCACCAAAGCTAGAGCACTTCCTTCCTTCACAGACTCCCTACTTTCCCCTACCTTGCACGCCTCATTTGAAATCCCTTCTCTCCGTGTTTGTATTCCCCAAATTGCTCTCCAATTTCCAATTAGAGTTCCCATTTTATTTTGGCATCTGGTTCCTGGTGAAAGAAACCGATATTCCTACAATGTGAAACCTGTGTGGAAAAACCTAGCGGCGTTTGAAAGAAGGCTCCTTTCGGAGTAAATATCCCTTCATGCAAGGAAATAGAAGACAGAAAGCAAAAATGTTTGTCCTTCTGTTCTGCTTCTCAGTGGTCAGCCTCAGTACAAAGGGAAAAGTGGTTTATTAAAGGATGTTTGCATCTGTATTAGTTTGTACCAAGGGTCTTGGAGCATTATATCCAAGGAATGCTGTCCTCAATACAAGGAAGCAAGTGCTCCTTCCATGACCTGGCTATCTTTTGGGTTTTCTGGAATGTTGTTTCTGCTTAGGTATAACAAAATATAGGATAATGAAGACAGAAAAACAGTAACGAGGCAAGAAAACAACCCCTAATCTCTTAGAATGAATTCTGCCTGTAATTACTTGCCTTTTTGCTAACTACCGTATAAACAAGACTTTTAATAGGGCAAATTGGAAACTTGAAGGCAAATCTGCTTAGGGATATAGCTTCAATTTATTACAGAATGATAACTGAAAACTTTGTTTCTGCTGCGTCGCAGTCAATTTCCACTGAGCTCACCCTCTGAATGCGTGATTAATCATACGCGCGCCGGGATTGCCAATAAATACCCAAACCTTAAAACTATAACAACTTGCTCGTTTTGTGCGGTCATTCCAAATAGCTAAACAACCAGAAATTGTCAATGTACACCCAGATCAATGCTCCAGGGTTTCAACATAAGATTGATTTCCCTCTCTGAGGATTTCATCTCTCTCATCAACAAAAACATTTTGTCCTCCCTAAATAATCCAATCGAATGCCGTCCTCCTGTGGAACAGTGAGAGGTTTAAATTGTTTGGATTAATCTCTGCTTTGAGGTGGCCTAGAAAGTCTTTGTAACTTTGTCCAAATATAGCCTGGAGGGACGGGTGTTGTGGTTTGACGTGTGCTAAAAAATAAACAAATAATGAGATGGCCTAAAAACCACGCTGTGCTTTAAAAATAATATAGCTGGGAGAAAATATGTTTTAAAGCTCTTCCTTCAAATGCAGAACGTAATAATTTTCAGCATATCCCTTCTTTTTTAAGGCCTACAAGCTCCTCTCTGTTGGAGCTGGGGAAGGAGAATGGGAGTCATGGAAACAGATTCAGGGGAGAGGACAGAGAAAGGGCACTGCAGAAGCCCCCGGAGATCTTCCCCAGAAGAGGAGTGGAGCAAACCAGAGATGAGTCTAAAGGAATTGTTACCACCCATAGCCTTCTTCCTTCTCTGGACAGGTAAGGTTTAATCAGTTCAGATTCCTGCATCTCCTTCAGAAGATAATTTTGCACATTTGCAGTTGGGAAAGACCAAGCAGAAGCGTTGTTTGAAAGGAAGCTTTGCAACCAGTAGGACGGGTTGCAGGCAGGCGGTGTGACAAAGGCCACCGTAGCACGGGTGACTGCTTTCCATATTTTCTTCTCTGTTGTGTAAAACAACCTTTGCACAATCTGCATAACGCTGTCAATCGGATCAATGGAGCTTTTGTGATCTTTATACAACGTGTCGTAGAAGGAAGATGGCCAGTCTGGGAAACAGTGATTCCTGGAATTTTGTGTCGAGATGTCGAGGACGGGAATAGGTTTGTGTCATCCTTAGTAGGCTTCCGTGGCTGAGGTGAACTCCTGATGTTTCCACGTTGTATCGAAGGTACCAAAGTGATGGCCACGCAGGCCAAGCGTGATTTGCTTCCGTGTTGGAGTGGTCCTAGCTCAGAAATGTTGAAAGATTTCTGCTGAAACTTTATATAACGTAGTCTAAGTGGAATCATTTTTAGTGAGGTTATGGGTTAAATTATCTTAGCCTCAAAGATCAGCACCAAACCAGCAAATTGGCTTTGAATAATTATTTATAAACAGGAGAAAACCACATTGTTCTGGAAAATATAAATATCCTCGCAGCATCGGTGATCTTAGCTTGGCCTTGCTCAAAATGGAAACTTCTTTTTGATTCTTCTGTTGCAAAAAAAAATTAAAATATCTCCTTTGTAGAGCCGTATAACAAATCTTACCAATGTAATTGTACGTACCAGCATGCATTCAATTTGAACACAAAAATATTTCCAGTAACACGAGGCATAAATTTCTCCTGCGTAAACCCTGGAAAGGTGGAAACGCATATAAAAGGAATGACTGAAGGAAGAAAATATCACTTTATTCTCCTGAAGAAAGTCTCTCACACACACACAAGAATAAAATGAAGCATTAGTTATGTATGTTGCTAGATTGCAGTGCCTGTAAGTCCATTTGTAGAGGTTTTGGAAGTAGATGTATAACGATTTAAAAGGCAAATGTGTGACAGGCAAAGATTCTGTTCTTTTTAAACACAAGAATAAGTAAATATCCTAGATCTACTTTGCTGTTTTGGGGGGTTTTTTTTTTGGAAATGGAGTGAAAGGAAGGCATTAAATAGTCACCCGGTTCAATTTATTCGTATGAAGTCCACTGGAGAAATTCAAAAGCCCTCTAAGTTTGCATCAGATTGGCTAGAAACATCTGCCAAATAGCCAGAGGGTACTGGTAGTAAAAATACTTCACAGCTGTCAGATCTCTGTCTTGAGCTTGCACCAGAAGAGCAGCACAAGCTAACAAATGCAGAGGTGTACGTATCGCCCTTCCCCGTTCTTTTTACTTTGGAGAAGTAAACCTCTGATCACAATGCCATAAACATGAGGTTAAAGACGGGGGTCACTTTTCTTATTTTAAGGGTGACACACCAAAGTGTGTTGGCCTACAGTCAGCTGCTAGGTGTCAGTGAACCATTAATCACGACTCCTCGGAATCTGGATTCCTGCTAAGCTTTCTCTCACAGCATCCTTATTAGTTGCAGCTCAGCCTTGGATGGTCTTAACTGCTCTGTCATCCTACCTACCAAGCTGTCCTCCCTACTCGCTATGCCCAACCTAGAGGCCAGTAGAAGAGAAGAGGCCACGCTGCAGCAATGTGTGAAGGGAGCTCATCCCTACGGGAGGCAGAAACAGCTCGTGGGAGTAACTTTAAAAGGACTTGATAGGTCACTAAATTTGAAAGCAGTCATTCAATAAAAAAAATAATAAAGCAACAAGGCTTCAACTAGGATATGAGTCATTGGATATATAAATCTAGGTACAAATCTTCATATAGAAATGTCCACGCGTCTTTTAGAAATTAAGTAAGATCTGTTTGGGCAAGAATTTTGGAAACTCTGTGAGGAGGTTACCTTGTTTCAG
Organism: Chloroceryle amazona; assembly: GCA_027560015.1. Lineage (NCBI taxonomy): Eukaryota > Metazoa > Chordata > Aves > Coraciiformes > Cerylidae > Chloroceryle > Chloroceryle amazona. Next base: position 25,166 of record JANHFX010003955.1, read on the forward strand.
CTTTGAAAATTAATTAAAAAAAGGAAAGATAGAAGAGATGTCTCTGTAGTACTTGCAAATTGACAAGAAACTCTGAAAAATCACACTGTCAGCACCGAAAAACCTGGAAACATTATTAATACAAGAAAAATCACAAGCTGAGACTACTCCATTCTCAACGAGCCCATGCAAGAGATAGGCACATATGTGAGTGGTTAAAGGGTCAGGATCTAAGAACCAAGTGTTTGGCTTTATTTTTTAATAAATCATGCAAAATAAAAATTATTTGAAGAAATAAATTTACAGAATACAAACTCAGCAATGCTAATTGCTGCAACTGCCTTTCTGTACCCCAATGTGCTAAAAGATGAATATTCAGTGGTTGAATAAGTTTGTGATCGGTGATGTCCTATGAGGACTAGCTGTTGTGGAAGAGAGAGGGCATCAGTACTGAGCCTTGGCTCGGTTAAGAGCTAAACTTCTCCTTGCAGTCACCCCTGCAGCCCAAAAATGAGGCATGTGCTGGGAGTGCCACGGCTCAGAGAGACAGGAGGTAACGTCTGCGTGGTGATGATGGTTAGGAACCAAGTCTGGGCTTGTGTATTCTCAGTGGGCATCGGGGAAAGTGGAAAGGGCAAACCAATGTTTGCATTTAGATGCTGCTTGAGCTCAGCAACCACCGTGCAGGATGCCAAAGGATGGAGTGGTTGTGCCGTTCGGACCTGTGCAGATGGCAGTAGTTGGTGTGTTTAGACCAAGCTCTGACAACAGCCTCCTCGGGGACTGGTAGCACTTTCCCCTGCTGCAGAGGTGGACGAGTGTGCACTAATGAACCCGCCTGTTCCTTGCACAGGGAGTAACTATACAGCACTTCTCACCGTGGCTTCCCCTTCTTTCCTTCAAGGGTAAAGTCTGTGTGGCTGCCTTTCCTCAAGTAGGTCCAAAGGCCCATCACAGTCTCTTGTAAAAAAAATGATCCAAGGTCACAGGGGCTCCTGTAGAAAGGAATGGAAATTAGGATGTTTTGAGCTGGAAGTTCTTCCTTTGAGTCTCATAACTTGTTTTGATGTTTTGATCTGGAAGTTCTTCCTTTTGAGTCTCATAACTTGTGGAAGTGGTTCAATTATTTTGAGAATGAGCAAGGAAAATTTGACTGCATCTCTTATGCAAGTATATCCTTAGACCTCATTGCCATGCTCTTGCAGTTTCTAGCATACCATTTGAAAGCAACCAATCTGGCTTTCTCTTCGGGAGCTTACATTCCTTTCCGGAATGCCACTTAAGTCTTCCTGCTCATTGTGGTTACTCTGAGAAGCAGGTAAATGCAGAAGCTCGGGTCTCAATCAGCATCTGCTTTATGACTCTACTCCTTTTATCACATTCCTCCATCATGTTTTTCTCTTCATTTTCCAGCGTGGAAAGTAGCAGAGAGAGACCCCAATCCTACATTTGCCCCTATGGGCTCCATAACCCACACTGGGATTCTATTATTGCAGTATCATTGCCAAAGTGCTATAAAGAGCCAAAACATTTTGTGTGTGACGTTGTTTTCAGAACTTCAGACATTAGGTGCCTGCTTCCTTTTGAGTTTGTTTGTTTCCTTGTTCATGACAATTCCTTAAATCGTGCTTCAAGCCTTGAAAATGCAAACCCCGTGTCCAGGGAACGCTGTGATTTTTTTTCTCTCTCGGGGTGATAATTCAGAGGTTTGCATCTAAGATGGGGACGTTTCTCTTCTACCTTCCTCTACTTTCGACACTTGTTCAGGCTATGGTGGCATGTGCATTAAAGTTATGGAACTAGAGGAACACTTTAAATTAAGGTGATATTTATAAATATTTTATTATTTATACGGCATTCAATAACGTGCCTGTAAAAAAACCTCGGAAGTACGCGTTGAAACGGTGGGCAAACTATTTGAACAATACTTATATCTTAAAATATTGTTGTAACAGCTTATCGCCTTGCTGTGGCAGCAGTTTAAGTCTTTATTGATGATGCATTTTCTAACGTGCCTTACAATAAGTTATTAAAGGAGATAGTGGCACCAACTAATCATTTCATAAACACGACCAAACAAGGCACCTTAATTTAAAGTGCTTGTAGAAACTTGCATAAAATGTTTTGAACAGCTGACGTGCAGTATCGCTGCTTCGTGGAGTGCCAAAGCGCTGTCATGTCCTAGTACGTGCAAGAGTCTTCCGTGGAACTGGAGCTTTATTGCTTCCAGTGATAGAGCTGGGAAGTGCACGACAATTCCCAACACAAAATGATGTCAATCTCTTCCAAAACAGAATATGGGGATGTGCGTAAGCGACCTCTGGGAGACTTTGGTGACAAGTAATGTGGAAGTGTGTTATTATTTGTGTTGTATTTTACAAAAAAAATAGAAGAAAAAACCTATTTGCTGTTAACAATAATCCAACCTGCGTGCAAGAAAACACTGTTCAGAGGTAGGGTATTTATGTAACACCCGGTCAAGCAATTAAAAGACCATGCCTGATGATTAAAAATCAGTCAACAACAAAAAAATAATCTTTATATGCCAAAGAAAAAGTACCTAGGTTATCAAAACAGAGCTCTGAAACGCGTAAAAGGCAAACGCTAACAAAGAAATTTGTGCAGCAATATTAAAAACCCTTCTAAAAATTAGAAAAAATCTGGCAGGTAATTAAAAATGGTATGAAAAACACTGCTGCAACTCTTCCTGTTAGCTGTGATTTACTAGGAATATTGAAAGAGATGCTAAAATAAATAAATAAATAATGAAGTCATACCTTACTCCCCTCCCCCTGCAGATATAGATTTTATTTGACCTATTGCTTTTAAAATAGAACGGCTTCAAAAAAAAAAAAAGCAAAGCCTTCTTTCCATGATAAAACTCAAAGACAAAAGAGAGAATGCAAATCATTTCTATATTACATATATGTTGCTCCATTTGGCAAAATCAAATTAGATCTTTTCATCTCCTTACTGTAGAACAAAAACAGAGCAATATTATGAAATTTTGCAGGGCTTTATTTCTAGGCATCTTTTGTGTCCAGTCTTTTAAACTCAGGTTTTTCTGCCTTTTTTACTGACAAGCCCACAATTTTCAGAAAAGAAAGCTAGCATTAATTAAGACAGTGCCAGCTGTAATTTTCTTGGGAAGTAAATTTCTGCACAACTAAAGGTTACAGAGACCTTTTCACTGTCAAAATTTACTACAGCCTGTGAATGTTAATGTTTCTAATGAAGACATGTTCTCTGTCCCTGAACTTAAAAGTACCCTGAGAAGAAGGCAAAGAGGAAAAAAAACTCTATTTGACGAATGTATCTGGAGTCTGTGCATTAATGCAGGGTTATGCCTGCTGGTGCATATTGTAATTATAGTGTTTGGATAGCCTTGTTTTCTAAACAAGGAATATTGCTATAAATTGGCAATTTTGCATGAAGAGTAGGCTTGTAGTAGGTGCCTTATGTTACAAATAAGACAGTGGTATAATAAGCTTTTAACCCATTAGACTTAGGGATATCGTCAGCTAAATCCGGAGAGGAGCCGTAACATAAAATCTGGAATGAAAAGGTACTTTCAGGGTTTATATGGATGCAGCAGAACAACACATTTGTTATTTGTACTTCTAATGATTATTTTTTTTCTCTCCATTTTAAATGAAATCGGCTGCTTCTAAAGGGAAGTATCTGGCTTTGCTTTTCTATCTGCTTGGAGTCGATTATGCAGTGATCAACTATAGTTGCATAGTTGTTTTTTGTTCTGTGCCACGTGCATTTTTTTCACTCTCCCTGCAGTATTTGCTGCCATGCAAAGTGGCAAGGAGAAGGAAAAACCGAACATATTCTTTGGGTTTTGACAGGATTTGCTGCCATGCAAAGTGGCAAGGAAAAGGAAAAAAAAAAAAAATCAACGTATTCTTCGGTTTGTGCTGCCGTGAATTTTATGGGATCTATTCTTTGTAGGTTTTCTTTCTAAAGCAGGATGATGATCTTTAAAAAAACAAATCTGCTCGTTGTCTTTGTGCATGAGGTTCTCAAAGCAAAAGCTGCTATTGTGTGAAATTACTCTTGATCACCCATGCAGTATCCCGGTCAATATGGGTATTAAAAAATAAAATAAAATTAGCCTAGTTCATGACAGTGTCGGTTAAAAATGTTAAAAGCAAAGGAATGCAGGTTTTGCAACATTTGGGGAGTGGGAGCCTAATGATATGCAGATCACATCCATGGTTAATGCTCACTTGTTTTTAAAATGGGGCATTAGATTGAAAAGTGAGTATTTCTTTTCTGCATCAGAATGTTGAGGTAGCTTTCCTTTCTCCTCCTCGCCCTTCCCCTCCCCCTCAATTTCCAAGACTTAAGAGCCTGGATTTTCAAGACACTGAGCTTTATGGCCAGAAATGAGACAGCCTCTAATATTTCTTAGGAGAAGGCAGCGAGTATCACAAGATTGCAAGTGGCTATAGCAATTCTCTCCGAAGAGCAATGGGACGTCAGATGTGTTTGTGTCAGCCTTCGTGGCAGTGGCAGCGCCTCGAAGCCCGTTGTGAGGTGGGTTGTTTTTTTGCCATGTTGTTGATTTCTATATCAGCTGCATTGATGAGGGTTGGCTTCTCATTCTGCCCATCAGCATTAGGGAATAGGATGGAGCGCCGGGACAAAAACCGTGGGAAATCACTGTCTTTGCAAATATCTATATGGACACTGGGATAATCTATTAAAAGCCATGACTATCCTATCCCAATAGAGATATCAGATCTCATTACCCATCCAATCCCTTTTTGCAACATGTAAATTGGACTTCGTTTTGACTCCGTCCCGCTCCAGCCCACGCACGTGACTGCTGAACACCCCTTCGAGAGAGCTCAAGAGCATGTATTGCACGTGGTCAGCAGTTTCCCCTGCTGCATGGGCCGGAGTTCTGAATAATTATTTAACATCTGTTGGCTAGGAAGTCAATGTACTAGATAAGTCTAGGTAGTGTGGCACGGTTAGGAGTCTTAGAGCACTGGAGAATGAGGTAAAACTGCTAAGTGGAGGCAACAGTGATTGTGAAGAAATATTGGGCAAATAATCTTTTCCTGGGCAAAAGGCATGGGTCAGCACCATTAAAAAGCCCCGCTTGTGCCTGGCCTGGGATTGGAAGGATTCTCCCGGGATATCTGAGCTTTTCTTTGGGGTTTGCACATGGATTTGCACAGATTTTAGTTACACTTAGGCAAATCACCGGACACTTCATGACTGCCTTTTAGAAAGAGCTTGTTTCAGCTGAATTTAAACCTATTCCTAATTGACTTGATCTGATCCCAAACAGTCCTTGTTCAAGTGAAGTACATCCCCCATTTCCCGCTTGAACTGGTTGCGGATCTGACCTTTAGTTAAACCAGTGTAACTTGGTGTGAAGGCACAAGCCTTAAGCCTTAAAGGAAGCCCTGAAGGTAGCCTTAAACTTCCTACTGGGAGCAGCAGAAGTAAGTCAAATACATACGTGAGCATTGCCACCTGAAAACCATGTTTGGAAACGTGAACTGGAGAAAGTGCCGTACAACCACGTTACTAAGGTAACAGATCTATTTGTCTATACGTGCTCTGAGCAGCTATCCCGTGTCCTTTAGGCTGTTAGGTCTTGACAGAGATTTTGAAGGAATGTATGTAAAGACTCGGAAAAAAAACGTTGCTAAAACTTACCAAGAAACTGGAACATCTGGACTGTTAAAAGTTATTTTAATTGTCCTTTGTTTTACTGTGAAATACAGGAATATTATGGCCTTGTTATTTTTTCTCAGGTAGAAAGACCTGGAATGTCATTGTCTTCTGTTGTCATCAATTATTCCTGCTGATATATTATTAAAAAAAAAAAAAAGAAAAGGAAAAAACTTCGCTTACTCTGTTAATTAAGGCAGCATACTCCAACCCTTTTTCTGCTGAGTTCTCTTCTTAGTAAGCAAAGAGAAATGCACTACTGGGATATGCTTAGAGACAGATGAGGATCTGCATATATCTAAATGCATAGCTGAACTTTTCCTGTCTCTATTTTTTTTTTCCTCTCTGTCTCTGGTACTTGTAAGATATCTCGGAGAGGCACAAAATATTTTACTTGAATTCATTTTAGGGTTACTATAATTTTCAGAGCAGAAAATCTGTTACAGGAAAATCTCCTGCTGTGTTTTCTCTTAGATAGCCTTGAAAATAAAGATGGGAAATCAAGAGAAGTGAAAAGAAAATAGGAGGCACCTAGGCATCCATCTTGATGTATTTTCTAGGGCTTTGTATCATCCCCCCAGTTGCCAAATGACACAAACCTCTGGGGGCTTTTTTTTGGTGTTTTGTTTTCTTCTTTTAACATAAAATCCTTGTTTATGTATGAGGAGGGGGAGAAACCTGCAGCAAGTGGGTTAAAGATAGGTGAGAAAACCATTTAGGTCAAGGCCAACTGAATAAACACTGAATTTCTGATATAAGAACAAATGGTATAGAAGGTTGATGGAAAAAAGAATTCCTTTGTGCATATGGAAAGTGCACCAAGGAGAAGGCAGTGGAATGTGATGAGGATGAATGTGGTGTGAATAGGGAAGGGGTGGATAGGGTGATGCTGTGAAGCCTACAACTGGTGGCTAGATCTCAAAAAAAAAAAATCAGATCACAATCCAAAAATCTCGACATAAATTGAAACTGAGTCACCATTTATTGAGTGATGGTTCCATTTGGTTCCTATTTAATTCACCCCTTCAGCTCCTGAGTCCTGTCATTCTTTTCTTCATTGTCATATATTTAGCAACGGGACAGCAGCATGCTGAGGAGTAAAATTTCTTTCATGTGATCCCTCAACAAATAATGCAAATAATCTCATAGTGTTAGCCTTGAAAGAATGCAATTCTCTCTCTATATAAGTGTGTGTGTATATATATTTTTTTCTGTGTTTCCTACATAGCTGAAACGTATTCAGTAGTTACTTCCTGCATGGTAAAGCAGTAGTGGAAGTATGTTTAGAGTGACTGTTAATTCTGTGGCTATCACACACTTTGTCACACGTGGAAATCCGTTAACTGTTGTACTGACTGTACACGAAGTCTCCTAAGTGTATTGACAGCAGAAGGCTAGGCTGGAAGGCACTAGAAATTAGACATAGAAAGTTTCTGCCCATCCAGAACACAGACTTGGTGGGCTGAATAATTTAATTTTTTTATTTATTTATTTTCCTGAAGGAAAACAACAGCTGAACATCCTAGAAATCTGGGTTAAAAGGAGGAAAAAAAATAAAGAAAAAAGAAAAGAAAGGGGGAAAAAAAAAAAAAAAGGCAGCATAATAATTCCCTTATTGATCTTCATTAGTTTGGTACTTAGAGAGGGAGGTAGATCACGGAAGCATTGACTGAAACTAGAAGATGAGAACATGATTCACAAATATGACTGTGGGCAGTACACACTCCCTTGTGACTCAGAATGAGTGCTTTACATGTGATTCATAAGGAAAAATAATTGTTTTATCAGCTGCTCTCCTTGCGTACGGCTGGGGTTAATATTCACCTTCCTGAAAATTGAAATTCAACTACTGTACCAGCATCGTGGTTCTTTCCAACACGGACACTAAAGAAAAGAAAGAAATTGCTTTATTCACTAACATGACACAGTTACTCTCCTCCGCACAAGTGACATTTGAGTATTGATTGCAAAGGAGCCTGACGTGCTTTTTGCAAGGCTCCTGGTGTATGTTCTTTATTAGAAAAGATTTTTCTGAGTAACGTGAAGAAAAGCTGAACATAATGTCCATATAGGTTTATGAATCATGTCCTTGGATCTGTTGAAACGTAGCGGGAGGTTAGTTGTGAGTTAGTAGCTATAGCCTCTGTTGCCTCAGAATCCCAGAGTTCAAATTAGGCCAGACTGGGAAGCTGGCATCCTGCCTCTTGGACTAATTTTAATCTTAGAATATGTATCAGCTAGTCTATATAATGACCCAAACTGTTTATAATGAACTACCTCTTATTTATTAATTTTTTTCGCCCCTGAATCCCTCCGGTATTTAGGGAATGCCAGTACCTAAGAACTTCTCTTCGGCAGAAGAACAAATATTAGAGAGATTCCCATGAAATGTTTTCTGGACGTATTATGGAAGCGTGAAGCAAAGATGAGGGGAAGTTCCATGCAAAGGTTCCCGTGCTGTTTTGGCCATCAGAATGGAGATATAGAAATGGTATAGTCCTGAGTGATCATGGTTTCCTAATACCATATAAAGTTCCTTTTCATAATATGGACATCTGCTGCTCAGGAAAGGTATTAAAGCTCTGGGAGAAACTGTCATCTCCTGACACTGAGCATTAAGTCTGAATTGGCTGGTGCAGGCAAGCTGCAGCATAGACCTCCATGCATATAGAACAGGTGGTCAGAAGGAGAGGAACTTGTCACTGAGCACACTGAGAGGGAGGAAGAATACTTCTGTGTCTACTTACTGGAGAGGAGAGATGCCCTTTCCTGAGGTTATCAGGTCCTCCTTTAGTGTGACAGAAGCCATGCATCATAACTATAGAATCGTAGAACTGTCAGGGTTGGAAGGGACCTTCAAGACCATCCAGTTCCAACCCCCCTGCCATGGCAGGGACACCTCCCACTAGAGCAGGTTGCTCAGAGCCCCATCAGCCTGGC
>JANHFX010003955.1:33881-43881 GCA_027560015.1 Chloroceryle amazona
GGCTGCAAGATCCCACTGCTGGCTCATGGTGAGCTTCTCGTCCACCAGTTCCCTCAAGTCCTTTTCTTCAGGGCTGCTCTCAAGCCACGCACGGCGTTAGGCTTTGAAGGTTCTCTTACTTGTGCTGCACCTTGATTTATTTTTTTTTTACATATTTTCATTTACTACCAATGCCCACTGTCTTGCCAATGGATGTCATCTAGAAAAGCTCCTTTTTGCTAGCATTTCTTTGCAAATTATTTGGCTTTTACAATAGTTTAATTATGGTTGTGTATCACAACACCGAGTGCTATATCTTGGTCCTGGCTAGTAGAAAAAGTTTTTTACTACTGCGAGGCTTTTAAATTCACTGTAGTTGTATTCTTTCTTTGATCCTCTGAACAATCCATTGTCACTTGACACTCGTACTTATTTGTTAATTGCACCACTCAGTATCCTCCCTAATTAGCTCAGCGTTCAGTCAAAAATGGTTGGAAATTCAGTGACAAGAGCACTTTGTTAACATTCTTTGTTAGTGGTTCCATTTTTAATGTGGTAGTCCTGGGAAATCCCTGGACGTTAGTAACAATAGCCTGTGCCTCGCACAACTCCCAGTTTGGAATCTCAAATGAGATGATGACTCTGAAAGTTAAATGCAATGAAAACAGTGAAAAATTATTGAGAAAAGTTTTGATTATGTCTGGAGCATAATAAATGGAGCTGCTGGCACTCAACCACAATATAGTCACTTACAAAGCCAGCTCTGGTGCCAGTAGCAATGAATTGAAGCACAGAATGAGAGCTTTTGGAAGGCTCGAGGTTCGTTTTGGAGAAAGCAAATGATAAGTGAACTCAGAATTAGTTTCTGCAACAAGGGGATGATCTAGAACTGACCTTAGAGGTCACTATTGAAAGGTCAAAGGGTGCAGCTCAGCACAATACCGGGCTGAAGTATTCTGTTCTGGATTGGGTGTCAGCTGCTGGGACAATTTAGCTGTTTGCAGAGTTACTGCAGTTTAGATTTAATCGGAGAGGATTGAAGTCTGCTCACAGAGGAAATGATGAATTTCCAACTCGATGGATTTCTGCCCTCTAATTGTGATAGTTTTTGTCATTTGAGTCGGGCTGCAGCATAAAGATATTGAATACTCTGTGATTTTCCATTACTCAAATCTGAAGAATAAAGAGTTGGAAAGAAATGCCTGGGAGAGATTCAACTCCATCTTCTCACGGAAGAGCTGGAGGCACTGGATGAGGCTAGAGACAGGTAAACGAGTAGCAAAGCAGTGTGGTAGCCTCAATACATAGTTAAACTATGGAACTCTCTGTTAGGTGATGCTGTGAGTGCTAAAAGTGTACATGGGTTTAAAGCAAGGCTGGAAAAACGCGTGGAAGAGAAATCTACTGGGAGTTACAAAAAACCCCATAACTACATCTGGCTTACAAACTCCTCTAAAATGAAAATAGTTGGAGGTATGAAGACTATTACAAGAAAATATCATATATTTTGTTCAGCTCTTAAACTTCTCTAGGCATCTGCCTGTTAGTGCTTTTGGAAACCAGATACTAAACTAGATCAGCTTTCAGTCTGGCTTAATGAGGGAGTTCTCCTGAAGAGACTGCTGATAGCCATCACTTCAACCAGAAGCAGGGATTGAAAACGTTCTAGTCCTTTGGCCAGACTCAGAGGCTACCCCCACCCAGCCGGGATGATCTCCTGCCAGCAGCCAATACAGTTTCTTTTTGCTGGACCACTGGATTGCAGTTTACGTGGCTCTAGAACAGGCGATATGAAACAAGTCCTGCCCGATCTCTTTCCTCAGTGGGAGGCAGCGAGGGGAGACCGTGGTATCAACTGTACTGTTCATTTATTCGTGACTGGATCCAGCCTTGGATTCTGACTTGCTAAATCCCCTGGTGTAAAGAACTGTGATGGGTTGGGGCCAAGAACTTAATCTTCTTCCAGAAGCCACCGTAGTATTTACAGTCATCAGCTAGGAGACCCCAGATTAACTGTCCTGGGGTCATCAGGAGCTGAAATAGTCCTGGGAGTACTGCAAGGAATGGGCCAAAGCCTGGGAGACAGGCTTGCAGGGTGCTAGCACGCTCTTCTGTAGGCTGCCCTGAACAATCCACATCTTTAACAAACTGTTTCCTTTTGTTTTTCTTTCTTGGGAAATCGAAATGGGCGTTCTGGCCCAGAAGCTACGGATTAAACTTTACAGGCACAAAAAGATTTGCCTGTCCTGGCTGGACTGGTCCCAAGGTTTTTCTGTTTTATCACTGGGAAAAGCATTTTAGAAATGCCGGTGCCGAGTGAGGGAGAGGGAGCTGCATTCATTTCTGGATATTATTTATTGGATTTTTGCAAACTGACCCGAGAAAAATGTTTATTTAAATTATTTACTGCAAAATATGTTGTTGGTGTTCTAGAACAAATGGTCAGTTAATAGTCATTTTGCTGGCAACAATAAAAAGCCTGGACCCCACACCTGTTTAGCTGTAACCGACAAACAAAACAATCTTTCAAGTAGAGTGAAAACAAACCAAACGCCCTTGAATTTTCAAAGAAAATATAACTCCTCCGTGTAGCCCTAGGACAACATAGTCTGTTTGTTGGGAAGCATACTTAGTAGCGAGCTACAAATCTCTTTGCTGCGAGACTGAACGATTGTCATACATTCTGTTCTCTTTGTCTCAGCTGATAGTATCTCTGGTACTATCCAGAGATAGGAAATTTGTGTCTGTCACTGTACCTGTCAGAAAGGAGCAATACCCTCTGGCTGCCACAGTCTACTTCATGGAGTTTTATTAGTATAATGAATGAAAGCCCAGTAGCGTGCCCTGTAACACTTCTAAACTTTGGGTTTTAAAAGGAATCATTATTAACAGTGAAAAACAACTAGCAGCTTGGTTTATGTACACTTTGTTAAAAGCTCCACATAGTTTTAAGAAGAGATTAATCTACAGTAATTTGTCATCGGGCTGGGAGTAAATGTAATCTAATCCATACGACTGCAGAAGGTTCTGCAGGAAATTTGTAAACATAATGCAATCATGTGTTTGCGTTTGTGACTCCTGAGTAGCTGGAAGCAGCTGTATAAACTTCTGCTCTTGCACAGAGGAGATGCTTTGTGTGACTACAGCTGTGTATTGTTAATTGCATGGGATGCTTTCCTTGGCCACCGTATATATTCATAACACAACTGCGCACCGCTTGCCATCCCTCCGTCTCTCTTGCTCAGATTCTTTCCTTCCTCTCATTTTTTGTTCCTAAGAGGTGGATAACATTTTATAAAAGGCCCTGGTTACCTTGCAGTATGTCCTTTTGGGTTTTCTGAGCACTAAGCACAAACACATTTGATAAACTGTGCAGGAAATGTTTCTCATTTACTGCTTCCAGGAAAACTCCGTAGCAAAGACTGCTCTACATGTTTTCAAGGTCTTGGGGAAATTTATTTAATAAAAATTCACTTTTCTAATGCTTTATAGGCCCCTGCCAGTAACAGGCAGGATGCAAGTCTGTTGCCAGCTCCTGCTGACTTCCACGATTCAGGCCCAGTGGCTTTTCTGGGTTCCCTCTACTTATACAACCTTAACTCACGCAAACTTACTTGCCAAAGGGGATGCAGAGTTTATTCTCTCTTACAGCGGTGGGGCATCGCTGGAAAGAATCCATTCAGATAATCTTGATTGTTCTTTCTTTGGTTTAGCCCATCTTAAACTTGACATGGCATTTGAGATACCGCTCTTCCCTCCAGGGCCAGCAGCGCTCCTGATGCGCTGCCTTCCCATGCTGCACAAGTAGGACAGCTTCCTTGGAAATCTAGGAGTGCTCCAGGAAGGTGATGAATCAACTGATGGCTCACTCGGGAAATAAACCTGCTGGGCCACGTGCTGTGATTAATTAGGTGGGGTTTTGTTATGGCTATGGTTTGACTTGGTGATCTAGGAGGGCCTGTCCAGCCATGAATATTCTGTGATCTGTGCAGCTGAGATGTCCACGGAAGTTCACAAACAGGAATACGGGATGGATACGGGCTAATTGGCTGTGACTGTAGATTATAGTCATTAAGATACTGACTCAAATTCCTTTACAACTGACAGTACCGCTGTATATGCATATTTGCATATTTACAAACACTGCTGCTCCCTTTGCTCCAGCACCCTACCTCATTTCTTTCAATATTTCTGTCCCAGCAAAGAATATAAATCAGCACTTCCCTGCCTACAGCTTGTCCAGAACTTAAGTTTCCAGATATCCTGCAGAATGTGAGTAGTCACCATAAACTCCCTATCAGAGTAGCATTAATTGAACTCACCCGTTGGTGCCACTTCCCACATTATTTGAATCAGGCACCAAAAGATGTCTTTCAAAAATCTAATCCTAGAAAAATAATTGTTCTGGTATCCTTCAGCTGCATAAATTCCATTCATTCTCTCTATCAATACCTCTTACATTTGCTTGTGCCAAGTATTCTCCAACACATTAAGAGACTGCTAAACAGCTTATATATGTTCTTGGTGGCTCACCCAGGAAGTGTCTCATCCTGTCTTGTCTTCTTCATGGTGTAATTTAGATGTGGTATTTAATGATACCAGCCATCTCCTTATCGCTGTCGCGGTAGGAGTGACTCGAGCTATGGAAAGAGTTTAGCAAGCAGGCATTTGATTGGAAATAAAATGTTAGGACATTGGTGTCTACAAGTAGTGTAAGAACTTTCCGTGCACGTACAACTCTCTCTGCTCCAATCCTTTCTATAATTTTGGTAACTTGCTAAGCATTCTTTTCTCTCTCTCTTTTTTTTTTCTTTCTGCTGTTAGATGAGTAAATCAACTTCCATAATCCTTCTAACCAGCTTTGTTATTATTTGAGGTGGTTTTCTTTCTTTACTAGAGAGGCCACAATTCTGGATGAATGCAGGTAGCTTCTACATATCTCTGCATGCACGTCTCATAAAAATATTACCTTACTACAGACATAAGGAACTGTGGGTATACTTCTCTCATGTGTCTCAGAATACTAAGTTTTACTTCTATCTTATTTTCCTTGTTGTCTTCTTAGAACAGTTAGCCCATTATAAAGAAAAATGTTAATACTTTAAAGGTGCTCTTTCCAAAAGCTATTGTAATTCATGCATTTGGTATAGAGAAAGGAGCTTACAATGGCAAACAAAGGGACAGGTTACAGATAGCCATGTTTACTCTTCTGCCAGATTCTTACCCAGATTAGATGACTAATGCCAGGCTTGAAGTATTGGTGAAAACATCTGTATCCAGCTCACAGCCTAATAACAGAATTTATCCCTTTGGGAAGTCTTATTCTGGGAGATCTGAAATTTCAGAGTCCTACTTCTATGAGAACTATAGTCTTGTTATATTTTGAGCAGCAACGTAACAGTATTGAGGTGACCTATAGATTGGATATATTGAATATGCTGAATGCATAAGGGGAGGAGATAGAATAGGCTCAGTGAAGACAGCCTCTGTACACAACCCAAAGAAATGAGGGGGGGGAGTACCACCTTCTTATTCCCAGTGATCCAGGAACGTGTTTGGAAGAAATTACAGCTGAGCTGAGGAGAATTTGTTTATGGGAAGAGTTCTTGGAGAGGGCCTGAAGAGGAAGGCTGTGGAGTAGTGAGTTTTGGGAGATTTTTCTCTTGTTCTCTATGTCGCTTTCATGTTGTCTTACCGTGGTAGCTTAAGTTCCTAAAAGCTAACACCAGTCCCTTTCAGAAGTTACAGATACTAGAGAAAGCGTGCACCCAAGGCAGAGCTTAGCCCACAGAAGAAAATTAATAGAAGGCAGGTCTCCCAAGACGCTCTTGCCACTTAGTCAAGGCTTTCTAATTCTGCTCACAATCAGGGCCAAATAATTCTGCTTCTCCGTCCTCCAACTCTCCTTTCCCTGTGATAGAAGCTTTATAAACTTCGGCTCTTCTTTTCTTTTTTTTTTTTTTTAAGTAACTTTTCATCAAGCCCTGTTGCCATGCTTTGTATCATCAGATAGCACATTTTTCTTTCTATTCTTGCCAGAATTCTCACCTTTTTGCTTTATAACTGTTACCTGAGCTAGTTTTATAGTTCTCCTCTGTGAACTCTCTGTTCCATTGCCCTCCTTTGAAACTCATTCAGAAAATTCCTGACCACAAGCTGAACATATTTTCCCTGTCTATTGGAGTCTTCCTTATTTCAGGCCCCAAATTCAAAATTCACATTGCACTGAGAGGGTTTCCAGCCCGCGTCTCAGCTCAGCCGTACCCTTGCTCACGCTCTTTGTTCCTCTTTGTCACACTGAATCTCTTTTCACTTGCTCAGGCTTTATTTTTAAAGCTTCCCTGGTGAACCTGGTGTAGGATTCTAGATTCATTGCGGATGGCCTCTCAGCTTCCCCTTTCCAGATGCTAAGCTACTGCAACTTGTCTGCATATGGTCTAGTAAATTCTTGGTGAGTAGGAATCATGCCATCTTTTGTTTGTCTCTAAAGAGCAATGTCCTCCTTCAGTATGGCCTCATTTCTTCTCTCGGACACCTGATCACTGGAAGCTGTATTAACTAACTTTCTAAGGAGTTGGGCTTTTGCATACGGTGGAATTTCTGGGTAGCCTGAAACCAGCAATGTGGCTCCAGGAATCTCAGTTTTCTCTCGGGCAACTGATCTAAGTTCTTGCAGCCCCTGAGTTTGTTGAAAGCAGTGTCAAGTGCAAGAGCGATGCTTGTTTTGGACTGAATTTGATACGGCGTGAAAGCATCTTAAAATCATCACTGACTCTTGTTCTGATCCTTCATCAATTCTTTCAAAGTTCAAGGAGAGAGCTAGCAGTACAACAGACAAGCCAAAGCAGAAATTGTTTGGGAAGCCTGTTTCCAGAACTAGGTAAAGTGGATGCCCTCCGTGAAGCTCTACTAGGCAGGTCTGGAAGGCACAAGACGTGAGCTTGTTTCAAGTGTCCTGAAGTCTGGATTCATTGCCTGTGACTTCTCAGCTCTCCTTTTCCAGATGCTAAACCTCACTGGCCCATTCTTCTGCATGGCTTCTAGAAATGTCCTTGTAAAACCTCTACTGGGTTCAGCAGGATCCCACCTCTGGCTAAACTTGAGTCTGCAGTGAGTCAAAACTGATGGAAGTTATTCTTCAAAGCAGCCTTTGCCACACACACATCTGTATATTTAGGCTACATCAAGTATTGTTTCATGACCATAAAAACTTCTGCATTAGATGTCAAATATTTTCAAATTCTTTCCTAATAACAGTCTCTTCTCATATTCCAGAAACCACGCGTACAGGTGCCTAAAACCAACTTTAGTCTCTAAATATCTTAGATGTCTTTACAAAGTCCATTTGTAAACCAAAAGATTTCTATTGAGAAGCCATATACTCTGTAATGGAAAAATGACATCTCTGTGTGGAGTCTTTCTGACAGACATTTTCACCAGATGCTTTTTCAGACAAACTTCATCTTTTAATTCATACTCTCTCTTATTCTTTCTGCTTTAAAGACACAGAGCTGGTGGGTCAACACTGCAGACACATTTCCATACGTGGAAGCTGGACCTGTATGCAGGTTAGTAACTGCTTGAGCTACTGGTTATGTGCAGTGGGGAAGTTTTTGTATTTGGATACATTTTTCTTTAGAATACAGTACGCCTGTGTACATCTGACAACCCTTTACAGATCATTTATGTTTCATGCCTCTTCTCTGTCAAGATGATGAATTTGAATCTGATTCCCTAGAAAAGCCACTTAGCCATTCAAATGCACGGTGATGCTTTTTATTGTCCATCCCTTAAATGTCCATAGCAGTCCTTTTTGGTACTGCCTGTTCCTCTCTGTGAATTAATAGATCTGGTCACTGGGCCACCGGCGTTAACTCAGTCGCCCATATGGGGAGAAAATGATTATTTTATTTCTTCCCCAAATCCTGTCATTCTCTGGCTGGCTGGAGCTGGTGGACATTGTGATAGAGAGACCATCCTTGACTTGCCTGTGCCCACTATATTCTCAAGCCTTACATTTCGATGCCGATAAGCAAGGCAGAACAGAGCTATTACCCTGTCTGCCGTGGCTCCCCAGAGCACCATGTCTGCATTTTCGTTGCAGTTTTGGAGGAGGTGGGCGCGGGGAAATATCCACATTTAAGTCGTGTGCTGACTGGGAGGCTCTTTCCTCACTGTGGTGAAGGTACTGACAGAACACCCTTCCCCTTCACTGTCTCTTCTCCATCCTGTTGTCAATCGATAGGGCTTTTTAACAGTAAGACCACCTACTCGACAGGCACGCAGCACGCTCCTAGATGAGCTTTGATGTCAGGTAATCATTGCTGTATACAGTAATAAATGATGTGTTTACATAACAGAATTCCCTTGGCCTTTGATATGCTCAGACGTGTTACCAAAGCGGTGCTCCGGCGTTTTGTGCAACAGAAACAATAGGAAAGTGCAGAACTGCACAAAGTGAGCAAAATCCAGCTGAGGCCAAATGGCTGTTGCAGTGCAATGATGGTGTTTGCCCCTACAGCAAGGCTCGCTGTTGAATTAAGTTAATATCAATACCCTTATGAAGTCCCTAAGGACTAATTCTGTGATTGACCTGGCACTTATTTGAGCAGTCCCTGGAAATCACTCTCGTCGGACCTGTTAATATGGATACGAAGCCTGGGTGGTAGTTCCATTGAAAATTTGGGAACAAATTGTATTAAGTTGCTTAATGCAGTTTGCCTAAATGTAGTTAATATGGTGCGACTGTCTCAAACTGCTGATTTGATTTTCCCCCATAGGCTTCCTTTTCCGGGCTGAACTGTTCACCTGCGTGGATGAAGAGAAGGGTGAGTTTTCTCGTTTCCCACCTTTGTGAAGGCTTTGGAAGATCTGGCAGCTCTTTTTATTCATCCAGTTACGACGCCGATCCTGGGAAATAGCACGTGTGCAGCTATAAGCAGCATGTATTCAAGGTTAATTTTCTGTAGACATAATGATTTATACCAAGGGTAATATTTTTACAGCATGAAGATATTGCATCCCCCCACTCAATGGTCAGCTGAGCCAGGGCTTTGACTCTTCCTCTAAATTAAGGGCTCTGTTCCAGAGGTTGATGCACTCAGGTTTTGAGCTGATTGCAAGAGCCCAATGTGGTTGTCAGCCAGTTGTTAGAGACCTTATTTGACTCCTTCACCTGAAGCTTGATGGGCTTTATTATGCTTTCTGTGCATTGCATAGCAGTCTTTGGGACCCTGCTTTCCTCAGAGCAATCAGTGATGTACCAGTGTAGGTTCTGATTATGTTTTACAGAATTCAAATCAATCAGAAGCCCTCCTCTTACAACAGCCACGTTATCCTGGTTTTTCAAAGGCACAATAACAGTAGATGCAGATCCCTGACAGCTCCCAGTACTGAGTTTGTGTACACAAGCAGCAGCAGAGGGAATTTTATGACACTTTCGGTCCTTTAGGGCTTATACCCAGAAATGAGGGCATCAGGACAGAAGCCGAAAGCCAGATTCCTGAACTTCCAGTCCAAGTTTGGGAAAAGGCAGGCTAACTTTATTAACTGAGACGACACGCCGAATGGTCTACGTGATCTCCGCAAACACCTCGATCCATAACAACTTCCAAGGCTTCCCTTGTGCACACAGACAACATACAGTCGAGTTCTCTTAGTTATTAGACGTGTTGCCTCTTTAGCATTCTTTCTAAACCATGGCAAAAGGTTTCTTTGTGTCCAGAACCTCTTTTTTTTTTTTTGTCTAACAAGACTATGCACTGAGCCAGCTGGCTGTCTCATGCTTTATTTTTTATTCTCTCTGTGTTTCCACAAACCCTGGGTTTTGAAAGTACTTTTTGGCATACTGAGTAGCAGGCTGCAACCATGAAAATCAGAAATAAAAAACCCAATAAACCCCCCGAAGCTTAAAAGGAGTGCAATTCACAGAAGAGGGTATCTTTCAGGGGAACTGCCTCCCTGTCACTATTAGAAACCCATAAATTTGAGAGCTACAAGTTTGCTACTTTAATCCCTGATG
>JANHFX010003955.1:48881-50631 GCA_027560015.1 Chloroceryle amazona
GAAATGCTTTCCACGTTTGCAATTTCAACCAAATGCTTTAAATATAATACTAGACAGAGACCAGATAGATCCATTACATACTTTGAGGTACTGTGGAAGAGAGACTTGATAATTGCACTTGACTGAAAAGGCTTTTATATATATATATATATATTGTTTTTTTAAGTGTGGCATTTTGTTTCAAGTATTTAGTATTTTAGAGTTTCCTTGTTGTCACTGAACTTGCTCTTCGGCTCTACCGTAGTATTTCCTTTTATGCTTTGCTGATGTCCACTTTTATTTCATAGAAATATTGAGTAAAGCATAATTGTTCTTTGTAAAATACTCATCTTGTATCGCTTCTTTTAGAGATCAGACATTTCATTTTCCCATAAGGTCTAAAGATCTGTAAGTTGACATAATTCTGCACAAATCACTCTAGTAGTGTAACTTAGACTGTCCAAATTCCCCTTGGACCGTGGCCTCTGTAACTGTGCCATCACTCACTTAACTTCACCTTATCTTTAAATAAGTTTAACCAGAAGGGACTTGTTCAACTCGCCACCTCTTGAGTAGTGTGAATTATTTATATGATCTTCATACGTGTTCGTTAAGCTCTATACAGTAAGCCTGAGTGTAACTGTTTATTCTGTTCAGCCAGAAGTGCGTTACCCCAAGCTTTGAACTCAGGCTAACCACAATAAAAATCTTTTTTTTTTCTTTTTTCTTTTTTTTGCTGTTCTTTGATGGAAATGGACATGATTTTTTCATGTTGTACAATGGCAGCAGTGTTGGCTCGGATGGGCACGTTATCACGGGAATGCATAAGGAGGCATTTCACGTGTTCAGTGTTGTTCTGTTGCCACTTCCCAGAGCTGGATGTACAGGGAACTGTAAACCACCGTGTCTGACAATATCAATGTGCTCCTGCAGAAGTGATGATCAGAATAGGCCTTTTTTTTTATCAAGTCCCTGCTTTGCTGGAGGAAATTAAGTGGTCTTTGTCTGTTGAGGAACGTTGGTAACAATTCTGTAAAGCAGTCCCATTCGATACTTAAAAGGACCTCAGTTAACATGGAACTAAACTAAACTAAACACGCTGAAATGCAGGAGGAAAAATGGATTCTTCAGAAAAGCCCAGCTCGTGTAACTGCACTGAAAGCACCATAGAGGGTTATACACATGGTCAGTTTAGAGGTAATACTTCTGGTGGAAGAACGTTGCCCCAGTAATGGTCTAAAATCCTTTCAAGGGGATGAAAACAATTTTCCTGATGTGTACAAGGAAACTTTCTTTAGTACCTCTGCTTTCCATTTGAAATTTGCCCAGAACAGCAGTGTTTACACTTGTCCTGTTAGAAGTAATGCCAAAGGGACCTCAAAAGCATGAGTCTTGTTCCATTCTTCGGTGGATTTTCCTCAAGTGTAAGGTATTTGAACACCTCAGTAGATCATAGGATGAGTAGAGTCTGCAGAACTAAACATTGCAGCTCTTTCAGCATTAAGTGCACTCAGGTTTGAACTTGCTTAATTTATGAGCTGTGTGGCAGCCATGAAACTATGGGTGGGCATCTTGTTAGACAAGATTTCATTTTTCAGGAGGAAGAGAATTTTTATCTGTTGGTTTTTTTTTCAGAATTGAAAGGGGGTTTTCTGTTCTTGTCTGGTTAGGTTTGGTTTGGTTTTTTTCATTAGTTGGGCTTCCTTTCCTTTCCTTTCCTTTCCTTTCCTTTCCTTTCCTTTCCTTTCCTTTCCTTTCCTTTCCTTTCCTT
>JANHFX010003956.1:0-26366 GCA_027560015.1 Chloroceryle amazona
CTTCCCAGCCTACCCATGAGGGTTGTACCGGGGGCAGTTTCAAAAGCTTTGCTGAAGTTAAGGTAGACAACCTCCACGGTACTCCCCTCATCGACTAAGCCAGTCACACCACCGCAGAAGGCTCTCAGATTGGTCAAGCATGATTTCCCCTTGGTGAATCCATGCTGACCACTCCTAATAACCCTTTTATCCTCCACATGCCTAATACAGCCTCTGTGTCTCTGGATTTGTTTTCCTTATTGTCAAACCATTCTGTTATCCTTGTATCTCCTCAGACTAAGTTATTCATCAGAAGAGCATAGCAGAGAACAGAATAAGACAGATTGTTGCTCTAGACTGCAGTTCTTGGAGGACGTTTCTCTGGATGGTCATTCTCATAAGGAGACATAGTTGCAGTCTCCCCCGAAAGGAGCTTTGGGACTGGCATATGCCTTGCTCAGCATTATCTGATACACGCCTTTGAACGCAGGCATGTGATTCGAAGATCTGCTGAGCTTGCTCTTTCTGCTGATCAACTGGGTTCAGTGTGATATAGTAGCTTGAAGTCTGCCACCCCGTTAGCCGTTATTACACTCAAGTGATCATGATTTTTATTTAACTAGGCACTGGTCTTAGGAGAAGCATTGCTACCGTGACTTTCAATGGCAGCCTTCATTGTTCCTGATGCACCTTGCCTATTCACCTGGGTGGGAATGTGTGGGGACTTGAAAGGACACAGGGCTGTTCTGTAATCTGACACTATAGTTCCTTAAGACACACCATCTACCCAGATTCCATGGTCTGTTGTACTCTGAAAATCATCGTCTTACTCTTGTGATGGAGACCCTTTTTTTTTCCTAAGGTACCTGGCCCTTTTTGCCTTTGGCTATGACAAGGAAAAAGGCATTTATTAGTCAATGCTTGTGACTTGCTGAAATGGGTTGCATTGTTATCCCTGAGAGCTGTGTTGAATACATTGCCCTAATAAGTAACATTTTGAGCAGCATTTTGTTACTAAAATACAGATAACATAATTCACTTACTGTAGTTTTTATTTTTAAATTACTAGTTTTATGCTAGTCTGCAGAGGAAAGTAAAGAAAAGGAGGTAGAGCTTGTGTTTCATATGCTAAGTTAAGAGGTAAGCCACAGTGATCTGTAGTAATCTAATTCTTTTCATCTACATGTGAACTAGTGAAGAAATTGGAGATTTTTCAGGAAAGCCCAGCAGGCAAATATTTCCCATTTTAGCACTCATATAAGTGGGATTGAAAATAGGTGAAGTCAGGGAACACATAACAGCCTTTAAATCCTACCTTTTGAGACTCTAAAAGGGAAACATATGCTTTTTAAAAAAAATCTGGCTCCTATGTCCTGTGCTGGTGAAGTAGGGGAGCTGAAGCTTTGCTATAATCCAAGTATGTTTTGACACATCTTTAGGTTTCTCTCTAAATAGGGCTGCCTATAAAGAGAGAGGTATGTTTTGACAAGGAGCATGCAAGATTTGCAGTAATGAAACTTTACCGGTCTGTCCCTTGCTCATGTTTGGTTTTCACTGCTTTTTAAGGGATGAAGAAGAGAAAAAGAAGTCTCACACAGATAGTACAGATGAAAAGGATAATGGGAGCCAAATGAAGGCTGTCAGTCGAATTGGCAACTCCAATAACCCATTCCTGGACATTCCTCATGACCCTAATGCTGCTGTGTATAAAACTGGATTTCTGGCTCGGAAAATCCATGCAGATATGGATGGAAAGAAAAGTGAGTATATTTACTCTTAACGTTTCATTTTCTTGTTATCTCTGTATGGTGCCACTTACAATGAGTCCACGTGCTTCTCAAGTTGAATAGTGCTGCTTTATTAGGGAGGATTGCAGCAATAGTAAACAATGCAGCAATTGGATTATCACACTCTCACTATCAGTCCAGGATTTACAATGTTCAGTCCCATTTGCAGCAGCTCTAATGCATGACCATAATGAGTAATGTGATAGAGCAAAGCAATGTGGTTCTTTTGTGCTAAAAGAAAATTAATCTTGTGGTTTACAGAACAGTAAACAATTTCAAGTGAGTTACAGTAGCTGTTCTGTAGTAGTTTGGTAATTCTCCATTTCCTTATGTCACACCAGATTGTTTCGTATCTTCCCTACCCTCTGGGTCTGTCTTTAGAGAAAGGTTGTTCTTTATTTCTGCTTGGAAGATGCTGTAACTGGTCCCTTCCCAGTTGGCCAGCATTGGGTGAGATACCCAATGAAGTTCCGCAGCTTTTGATAGCAGCCAGATGTATGAGATGCAGTTCCTCCCTGCTCCGTTTTTGCAATAATCCTGCTATGTCTCACATTTACTTTAATTATCCTCTTCTTGTCCTACTTCTGTTTGTCATGCAGTAATTATTGAAGGCCTCTGATTCACCTGTGTGTTTTTTGTTATTTGGGTATCTTCATTTGTTTGGTTTTTATTGATCTTGAAACAGTAGAGGCTACTCAGAGCATCTGTATTTTCCACAGTCATTGCTGGTCATCACCTGCTCATGGTTCAGCCTGTTGGACTGAATCCTGAAGGCAAAGTCTGACTCTGTGGTGGATTCCCAGTAGCTGCAACTCTTTCCCGGTGGGCTAAACTCTGGTGATCACATTTTTATACTATATTTTAGAAGGTACAGCTGGACATCATTGTTTTCAAGCTGGGGGTAGACAGCTGGACAGCTAAATCCAGAGATGTCAAAATCAAACTGACCTCATTCTTTGTGATGACTGGATGCTCTGAGGAGGTTTGCCTTTATTAAACTTCTGCTTATTTAACCTTAATAAGTAGCTGTATCTAGTTGTCTTCATTACATTAAATTACATCTTTACTTATAAGTAATCACAGTTGCTCATTATTCAGCACACTGGATGCTGGTATTTTGGGGATAATCCTTTTATGAGTAATAATTAGGGCTACGTTTTCAGAGGTTCCTATACACCTTAGAGGTCTTTCATTGTGATGGAGCTCTTGAAGAAGTTACATTCTGATGCTTCAGCTGCAGATGAAGTGAAATTATTTTTTTTTTAAAGTCAGTTAGACCTTTTCGTATTTTATTTCCTAATGGAGTTGTTGCAAGGCAGTATTTGTTGCTTGTGTGGTATTGCTCATGAAGTGATGTGCTAATATTCTATATGTATTTTCTCAGGGAAGACGTATTGAGGGCTAAAGCACTTAGGCAGTCTAGAGAAGGATGTAACAGGAGCCAATGGCTAGGAGCTGAACCAAACAAATGCTCGTTAAAAACAAGGCCTGTCATGTGAAATGAGAATTATTAGTCCCTTGCTCCAGAGATTAATCACCTCTTCACCATGACTTGCTGTCTTCAGATCAGCCTTTTTAGTTGTGCATGGGTTACTAATTTCATTATAGAGGCAAGTATATGCTGGTCAGTTGTGTGTGCTTGGTGGAGAGTGAGCTTAGATGCAGGCTTCTCGTCTCTGGCATTGTGACTGTACAGCCTGGGCCTTCTCTTCCTTCATTGTAGCCAAGTTTCAAACTGGAGACTTCATGCAGATTTCCTTTTTTTTTTTTGTTTGTTTGTTTGTTTTACTTTCTTCCCCCACTGCTTCTTTTTAGGAGTTTGTAGGCTGGATATGTTGTCTGTGTTACATTCTTCAACCTCTAACTGACTTTAGGTTTCTTGAGGGATGATGTTTGGGTTTTTTTGGAAGGATTTTGTTTGGCTCCCCTCTCCTAACTCTTTATTTGTCTTCCTCTGTAGCAGCAGAAAGAGTGGAAGGGACAAACAAGCCATCTGATCACTCAGTGCCAGCTTGTGTGTGCAGCTGTGGCAAGGGGGAACAATGTTCTTGAGAGGCACTGCTTTCCAAGCAGCATCTCATTGGTTCAGAGCAGTGCCTGCCAGCCTTCTGTGACATGGAGAAAGGGTGTTTCCTTCTAAAAACTGCAACTGTGCAGAGCTCAGACCTAGCTGTGTAGGGACAGATGGATCTCTATCGCCTGCTTTCTGCATTGCTGCTGTTCCCTTCTGACCCAGTCCAGGGCTGTCATCTGGGTTGCTTTATTACTTTCTCTCACAGCAGGTATGTGCAGTCACTGTGCTGAGTTGCATTGTGCTGTGAAAAGGAGAGTACAAAGGAGGTTTAACACAGGACTAATGTATCTCTCTTGTTGCCTAGACTAAATGTAAAAATGGATCCGAGTTAAGTAGGTTTTCATTTGTTTTCTTTGCAGCTCCCCGGGGAAAGCGAGGCTGGAAAACCTTTTATGCTGTGCTGAAGGGAACAGTCCTGTATTTGCAGAAGGTAGGAGAAATCATTGTCTTTTGGAAACTAAAGAGGAATGAAGCAGCGGGCATCCTTCCTGCTCTCACAACCCACTTCCAGGCTCCTTTCCCTCCAACACACAGTGGAGCTCCTCAGTCTGTCACTCACCCCATGTACAAACATATTCAGACATTAATCCTTTCACTGGCACCCTCCACCTTTCATACTTCCAAGTTCAGTTTCATTGTCCCCATACACATGTGCACCCTATCAATCTCAGTTTCTAGCATTGCTGTCATTCATGGCTGAAAAAATACCCATCTTTACCAGCAAAGACAGCATCATCTCTCTATCTTGCACACATTCCTCTAGGCTGCTTTTAATGTTGCATTTCATACATACGACTTTCCCTCCTGTAAGCCTGTCCACCTTTCTCATCTTACTATAGTGTACTTTCCTGCAGTGCCTGCAAGACGAGCTGCAAAACAATGGAATTGCAGCTTTTGCTCCACAGCAAAATTGAAGGATAAGAGGATCTTTTTTTTTATTTTATTTTTTCCAAAAGCAAATTGAGACACTGGTTCTAACAAACTGTGCTTCATGACAGCAAGAAGTCTGAAAAATAAAATGTCAGCTGAAACCCTTCAAGTCTTTGGCTCAAGCTTAATTATGTTACAGTACAGTTTTAATTATACTCTTGGAATGTGAAATGCAACACGAGTGAGAACTGTCAAAAATAATTGGTAGCAGCTACATAGATCATTACGACTTTTTGACTCCCAACATAGGTGAAATATTCATGAAATAGGTGGCATTTGTCCACATTGCCCTGTGTTGTAGAGAGTGATGCTCCTTTGAAGCCTTTTTTACATTTCTCCTGTGTTTTGCAACTATCAAGAGTGCAAGTTCAGGTGCATACTGCCATTTCCTCCTCCTGTGCTATGGCTTTCTGCAGTTGTTGGTTTCATCAGAACCAGCCTCCATAGTCTCTGTGAAGAAGGAGGATGTGACATACTCAAAGCCAGTGCAAAATACTACAACCAAGTCTGCTGAATTGCAGCTGAGCCTTCCCTCTGGGAAGTACTGGCAGAAGGTTCAGATTTTACTGAAATGGCCTTCATGGCAAGTTTGTACTTGCCCTTTCCTGGGTGAAATGGAATCACTTGCATTTATTTCCGAAATAAGTCATGTTTGGTGTTTACCTGAAAAGACTGTGTTTCTCTAAGAGATAGGGATGCTCTATGCCCACAGCACATTAATTAATTTCTTATTTGATGTTTATGGAGGGGATTAATAAGCTTTCAAGGGGAAGAAATGGAGATCCTGGCTATTTCAGAGTCTTAATTAAATGCTTTTGTGAGAATCACTAGCATATTAGTTTAAAATGCTTTCTGTTTGACAAAATGTAGAGATGCTAATGTAGCATGCGCATTTTCTACAGAATGTTGTTCTCAATCTCCGTCCTTTGAAGAGAAAGAGTAATTTCACATCTGACTGCATCGTTGCAGAATAATGTGTATTGCTCAAATTCTTGTTTTCTGTTTGTGTGTCTTGCACATGTCACAGCACTAGAATACAGTGATTCTAGGGTGGTTATTCCACAAAGCTGCACTCTTCCACTTGTTCCTGAAGACACTTGCACTAAAGCCATCTTACTGAATGCACAGTGACAAGCAAGGCTTTTATTTTAGGGACATAAAAAGTTGACAGAGGGGCCTGATGGGAAATGACTCATTCCCAGAGTGATGGGGCAGCTGTGAGCCTCCCCAGGGTGCCTCCATTCCCCACTCGGCCACAGCGCCCCATGCTGCATCTGTGAAACAGCCTGATATCTCTTCAGCTCTAGAAGGTCCAGTAAGGCTTTGCTTCAGCCCTGAGGTAAACTGTGCTCTCTTAGGGTTGTGATATTGCAGAAATTGAAGGAGCCAGGGTTTTAGAATGCACAGCTAGACCAAGCTATTGTAGTAAAAGTTACTGAGCTGTTGTTTCCTTTTGCAATATACAAGGAGACTGAAATCTAGGAAGTTCATGAACATTTTAGAAAAGCTCGATTTCTTTGTAGAAATGCATAACTCTGACAGTAGTCATGGGCAAAGGTTTTCCTTGCCTCTGTTTTCCTTCTCCCCTCATTATGGAGTGCTATAGGGCACAGTGCATTCACATATGCACAGACACATCTTCCATCTTTCTCTCACAATCTCTATATTATCTCTAGATCTTTGGGGGGTACATCTGTGGTGATGGCTTCATTGCACTAGGTGCTATTCAAGCAGGGGAGGGAGAAATCTCACAGTTCTAGGTGCTGGATACACACAAACACATGTACTGAGCTCTGCACTATTGCTTTCTGTGTTTATCTGTAATTCAGCTGTTCCCTCAAGACATTATACTGGACTGTAATACAAGCATTGTTTGTAGCAGCTGTGATTCCCCCAGTGGGCAGTGTAAGCCCAATTCTGCTGTCATTCTGTTTGCATACAAGTCCAGTTCCCCTTGTTTTGCCGTCAAAATCTGTGCATTGGAATGGTTTGTAAACAGTGGTCACTTGAAATTTTCTGGGAAGGTTATCTGGGCAGTCTTATCTCCATGCCCACACTTTTTTGATAATATTGGGGGGGGGGCTTTTTTTGTGTTTTTTTTTGTTTGGGGGTTGGTTTTTTTGTTTGTTTTTGTGTTTGGTTGGTTGGGGGTTATTCGTGGTTTTTTTTGCATTGGAACTGTTTCAGTGCTAATTCCTATGATACATACTGGTTTAGTTTTAAATAAAATGTTTAAGAGAAATGGTTTCTGAATTAGTGAGCACAGAGGCCACTGGAGGGGCTCAGTGGAAGTGTTCACAATTAGTCAACTAAATATGCCTGCGCAGCATTATATAAAATGAGAGGTTTGACATGTTTGGGCTGTTGGCCCTGTCTTGGAATCCTCAGGCCAAGGTTGATTTCCTGCCCTCTGTTCATAGCAAGAGGAAATTACAAAGCAGGAGCTTGACAGAATGTCTGTTCACTATACTGACATGGGATGTGATGTGCATACAGAAGAGAGGTTTATAAGTACAGGACATAAGGCTGACCTCGCTTTCTTGATAAAAATTACTTTTGGGCAAGCAGTGCAGAACATGGATCTTTGTGGGTTTTTTTGACTTTTCTGTGATGTTTGCAACATCCTTGCTCTTTGATGTGGGACTTTATAATGTTGCAAACTTTCAGGTATTTTTAGATAACTTTTTCAAATATGTTTCTCTGTTAAAACATAGAAAAATAGAGAAGGGCCAGAATGCAAGGTGACAAGACTTTCTTAATGGGAATTTTGGAGGTGTTATATGCAACTGAAATATCTACCTATGGTACATTGTCTAATAAAAAGCCAAATGCTGTTTTCTGGTCTATCAAAAACAGATTTAGAAACATGCTGACTCCTGGTCAGTAACATATCAGAAAGTAATTCTCCAGGAGTCTGAGAAAGATTAATTCAGCATGTCGTTGCATTGTGTGCAGCACTCAAATCAGCCTTCAGATGACAGAGAAGTAACAGTCCCTTTCTAGCTTCTCATGGATATTTCTTGTCACTGTCTTGATCTTACTTTAGTCAACTGCCTTCCATTTCAGCTCAACCTTCATGCTGACGCCATCACATCAGAGTACGTGTTCTTGATGGCATAGGATAGAGGGATGCTTCTGCTCCCCTAGCATTCCCTAGCAGTTGAAAAGAGTTGGAGGCCTTAAAGGAGGAATTTTGACAACATATTCACATCCTTTCAGCTTTCTCTGAGGCTGGACAACTATGTGGAGACATTTTTGGTATGCTGATCAGAGCCTTTGGAGAAGCTGGCAGAGCCCCAGCTGTCCAGGTAGATTGCAGCCACCTGATCCAGTGGGATTAGCAAGGATTATCATGAAGCCTCTCAGTTGGTAAGGCAGGGTTCTCATCTAGGACTCCTGACCAAATGTGGAGTTCTTCTGGAACAGATTTAGATACCAGAGCAATTTGAAGGATGTTGGATACATCTCACAGAGGAAGCCAGGAAGCAACACCAAGGTGATAGCTGACACTGTCTCTGGGCAGTAACTTGAGCTAACCCACAATATCAAGTTTCTGAGATACATTCATTTCCTAGCCCTGAAGTTTTCCCAGTTTCCCTGGACAGTGGAGTAAGTAATTTCCCCCAGAGCTACCAGCAAATAAATGAACTTTTGAACCCATTAAGGAAGGGGCTTGATATAGGGACTTGCTTCCTTCATCTTCAAGATTGGGCTGGGCCAGACATTGGACAGTCCCCTCCAGTTCTTGTCCTTTGGCTAAGTACTTTCTCAGATTTTCCTTGAAGGAGGTGTAGAGAGTGCCCTAAGCAGGAGTAGGCAAAGTACATCATGATATGGAGATCCCTTGAAAGCTTGCTGGGACGCAGGCTATGAGAGAGGAAGGGTGTTTTGCTTTGCTCACTACCAGACCTTGAAAACCCCTTATTGCACAAATGTTTATGTTAAAGACTACCCTTTGGTCATCTGTGCAGCAGTGCTCTGCCTTTCTGCTCAGCCTGACATATCTGTGGTAGGTTGTGTCCTTGTCTGGCCCCATGTGGAAGTAGTGCTGTGACAATATTGTTGGTTCAATGCATCTCCTTAAGTGAAGTGTCTGAGCAGCACCAAGTTCTGGGCTTGCACTAGCTGGACCTCTCTGAGCAAGGATGAGATGTGCTAGAGGAGCAGGACACTTTTTCCTCCCTGCTAGGAGGTGCTCACCACAGCTGCTGACTTCTCATCCACTGAAACTAATGCTGGAGAGCACTGACCAAACCCAGCCTGGCCAAGAGCACAGGATCCTTCAGCAGCACTGTAGTTGTCTCTGGATGCAGCCCCAGTCTGTGCACTGCCAGATAAGCCTTGTAAACTAGTTGATGCACATTAACCAGCTCTTCTCTGGAGTGGGTCCCCCTCTGGGTGTTCAGGCTTGTGCTGTCCCTGTGTATGCACTGCATCCCACACTCTGTTGCCTGCTAAGTCCCATCTTGTAAACTGTGAAGTGGAGGGAGCAATAGTTACCATGCCTGCAGGGAGTTATTCCTCTCTTTTGCAGCCATCACACCTCCCTTGGTGAGTGTTTCAGATGAGACTGATTTCTGTGATGTACTAAGGGGGAAAAATGGAGTCAATTGCAGACTTCTTTGGCCTCTCCTTCAGAAACCTCACATATGCAGCACTGCTGGCAAGTGACTTTTCCTTGAAAAAGCTCCTGGCTTTTGCAAGCCATCTGTATTCAGGGGGGGGCTGTGTCTACACCTTGATTGTGCCCTCATCCAGCTTCTGTCACTTAGGAGATCAAAGACTGCTCACAGGTTGATGCTTGTAACACAGAGGAGTTTGACTCTGTTTTGAATTTGCTGTTAGGAGTGGTACTGTTTTGTCAAAAACCTGGACAGTGCCATGCTCGACATCTGCAAATGCTGAACAGAGAGATTGCCCTATTGCTCTGAGAATGCCTTGAAGAGAGGTTGTGAGACTTGATAGGCAGGCTTCTCCGCTGTGTGAGGGCCTGCCTAGGAGGATGGACAAAGGTTGTTGACAAAAATAAAAATTGAGCAGTGGAGGCTGAAAATCAAAGTAGGAACAAGCAGCTGAGCAGTGGAGGTGGGGAGCTGGCCTTGAAAGATTTCTGAAATGAAGACACATTCTTCACAGCTGTTGTGATAGTCATATACTTGATGTTTAATCCTCTTGCTGTTGAGCAGGTAGTGGAAATACTTCTCTCCCTTGCAAAGAGTTCAAAAAATTGGAATGAAGGGATGTTCAAGGTAGAGGAACCTGCAAGTGCTCATGCAAGGTTGCATTCAATTTGTATACCTTAATACTACTCATGACTATGAAACAAGATTTTTGCCTAGGTTAAGGAAAAAGGAGTAGCACATGGAGAAATAAGATGCTGTTTTCCCCCTGTTAACTCCTGCAGGATGAATATAAGCCAGAGAAGGCTTTGTCAGAGGAGGATCTAAAGAATGCAGTTAGTGTGCATCACGCACTGGCATCCAAGGCAACAGACTATGAGAAGAAACCCAATGTCCTCAAGCTTAAAACAGCAGATTGGAGGGTCCTGCTTTTCCAAGCCCAGTAAGTGCTCTCTTCTGATTTGTGCCGCTCATTGAGGGAAGAAAGCAGCACTGAATGAGGGGTAAATTCATGCCTGGACAGGTTAAAGCGCAGGAATAAGAGGTTCATTCTGTTTATTTGATCAGAAATAAGATTAAGTAGTGATTTGATTAGAGTGCACAAGTAGTTCATGAGAAAGAAACAACAGGTTTTAAGAGGCTCTTTAATCTAGCTGAGAAAGGCATAACAAGGCGAAGCAGCTGGAAGCTGAAGCTGTAGGAAATTCAATTTGGAAACAAGGCAGAAACTTTTTCACAATCAGGGTGATTAATCATTGAAAAGAATCACCAAAGGCAGTCTTGGATGGTCTTTTGATGTCATCAGGCTCTAGGCGCATGTCCTTCTAGAAGATATGCTTTGGTCAGAGACAAAGTTAGTACTTAATATAAGAATAATTTGATTAAATTTTTCAGCCTCTGGTATCACAGAACAGATGACCTTCACTGTCAGAGGCAAAAGGCAGACTTGTGCATTGGTTTTGTGCATGAACCCTTTTTTACTGAGATCCTTGTGAAACCTCATAGAGATCCATGGTGTCCAGCACAGGTGAGATCTTAGGACATATGCCTGATTCAGGACATTGGTTGCCTCTGTCACCTGTGTCATTTGGATTGGATTAGGAAAAGGTGCATGCTAGGGTGAGTTATGGACCTCATCACAAGCCAACTTGTGGCTGAGATACCTGACACTAACCACTTGCAAAGATAGACTGGAAGACTGAGCACACTCTGGGACTCATCGAGTTCTGGTTATTCTTGCTTTTAAAATGTCATTGAAGGGGTGTGAAAGAGAGAAAGGAGGCTGAGGTGCTTAGTATGTGTTTGTTCCCCAGGAGCCAAGAAGAAATGCAGACCTGGATCAACAAGATTAACTGTGTGGCTGCCGTCTTCTCTGCACCGCCATTTCCAGCAGCAATTGGCTCTCAGAAGAAGTTCAGTCGCCCACTCCTGCCAGCCACCACAACAAAGCTATCTCAGGTGAGCTGTTTTTATACAGAGAGTAGATGATGGCAATTTCTCCAGCTGTCTGGAGACTGGACAGTGGTCCTTGGCTGTCACCACTAGCATTCTGAGCAGAAGGAGACTTGAATGGTAAATCTCTGCTCATTTCCCCCCACTTCAAATCTTGCATCAGGAAAAGAGGAGCAGAACCAAATATAATTGGTTTATATTTTTGAAGAAAGTAAACAATTGCCACTGTTCCTAGTACTAAATACAGAATTTTCATCCTGCAGTTATGGCTCTATAGAGGACGTTTCAAATACTGTCTGACTGGTGGTTTTTGAATTTGAGTGTTATCGCCACTCCTTTCCAAAGAAATGGACATACTCCTGGTCTTTGGCTTATTGGAGTGATAAAAGGTGAAAGCTGATGCATCAGGCAAGCATCAGTTATGTTTCTCCCACAGTACTTTTCCAGACTCCAACCCTTATCAGCTCAGGGATTTCCTGTTTAATGTGTATTTATAAACTGCCCCTTACATGAATGTGTTTGGTCTCTAACCACTTGTGATCACATAAGCTTTTTCCACAACATCCTGTGGCACAGAGTTTCACAGTTCTATTACTTCTTGCATGACAAAACACTTCTGCTTGTTTCAGACTGTCTGTATCTGTTTGCACCCAAGAGCTCTATGTGCTTAGGGAGCTGTGATGCATGTTTGCAGTTCCTCCTGCACTAGCAGGAACGTGATACTGATTGCGTCAATTGGATTGACAGAGTGGCAGAGGTGATTGATCCCAGTCCTAGATATATACTTTACAAGTAACCTCCTGTAGCTTTTAGAGTCATCTGCCCGTGCTGGATTGCTTCTTAATGCTTTTATTTTTTTGCCATCTTCATAGCATAGCAACACTCCTTAGAAACCGGTCTCATAATCTTCATTTCTCTAAAGGGTTGAGGTTTTTTTTATGTGGCCTCTTCTTTTTCCCTGTCCGTGGCAACTGCCTTTCTTCTTACAATGTGTTGACTGACTTCCCATCTTCTTTTCTGGGTTAAATTTTAAAATATGTCTCATACAGACATAATACTAACTTGTCTCATCCTCATAGGTTTACCTTTTATTCATGTATACCTTTTTAAAAATATTGTATGAGGCCTAAATAATTTACCCCCAGTCACCCAGAAAAGATTTTTACTCATCATTGTTCTGTGTGATTGTTCCATTTAGCAGTGTTGTTTCCTAGTCTCATTGTTTCTGTTTAATCTGGAAAGGGAAAAAATAGAACATAGCCCTGTGTTTTGTGTCTTGAAGAAGAGGAGACACAAAAAGTGGAGTAAGATAAGCTGGTTTAGTTAGGGGCAGAACAATGTTAAGTGTTCAAAGCAGGTAGGTTCAAAGGCAAGCATAAACGTGTCTGCTTTCATCTGTCAGTGTGGAAAAGCTGCCAGCAGGCTGCTTCTCATTTGGCAGACAAAAAAAGATATGAATTGTCAAATCACGGTGATTGCTGTTTAGGATTTTGTGGGCTGAATCATGATGGACAGTACTTCTTCAAAGGGCCCGTTCCTGGTCAGGCAGAAGTTGAGATGCAGTGAGAACCTAACATGAGTGAGGGAGAGAGGTTGAACATGACAGGTTGTGCAAGGTCATTGTACTGGGTTTGCTTTCAGAAGCAGACCAGTGTCTGATCTTGGTTAGTCCAGCAAAGAGGGATGTGACAGAGCAATCAGTCTAGAAAAGATCTACTAGGTTTTGCGTGTTGTGGGTTTTTTTTTTTTGGTCTTGTTGGGTTTTTTGGGGGTTGTTTTGTTTTGTTTTGTTTTTTTCATTTTCTGAGAATGTGCATGCACACACAAAACCTCCAAAAGGCTGCTGCCTTGGAAATTACAAGTGTCAAATTAGTAGCTGCTCAAGGACCTCCTGTCATCAGGCTGTAGAGCTCACTGCAACAGGATGTCACTGGGACCAGGGATTCAGCTCAATATAGAGAGTGATTGGGCACTAACAGAAAGAGCAAGCAGATCCAGGGTAGCTACTAACAACAACAAGAATTTTTGGCAGCCATTAGCGAGTGGTTTGAGCACTACTATGTAGAGGCAAATTATCACGTTTCTTTCTTCAGTTCTCTCGAAAAAGAGTTGAAGCAAAGATTATCTGAAGCTCAGCTATCACCCTCTGTAGAAGTTTCCCATTTTCTGCTCTTTTCCACAGCTCCAGCTCAGTAAGCTCAGAGGCTCAGTCCCTAGTGTGACTCACGATGCAGTGCAGGCATGTCTGAGCTACTAGGCTTGAAGCTGCAAGCTGTGCAGACACACCACAGGGAGATAACTACTGGCAGCTGTCTCCTTCTCTGAAGCTAGGTACCTAAGCAGGAGCTGAGCTGGGTACTACTTGGTCTTACAACACTAAGTCACTAAGACACATTATCATGCCTGTATTTTGGACTTAGCTAATTCAAACCTAATTTCAGATCCAAGCCTAGAAATGGCCAGAAGGCCATGCTGCAGGAGCTGGAAACCTGCTGAGCTGAGGTAAGGTTAGCTGACAGATGGCCTAGAGGAAGAGAGTGGGCCTGGGATTATGATAAAGGAAATAGCCTAGAAATGGAGAGTAGCACCTCCTCACTTTCTCCAGCTGCACAGTGGAATAAAAACTGGTATCAGCTTAGCAAAATGAGATATCTTTTGGGGGTTGGACGGCCCTTCCTCTTCTGGATGCATTGTATTGTTCTGAATAAATGGAAATCGCAGACCAGAGAGTGTTTAGTAATGCAGGAATGTCCCTGACTCCCATGTCCATTCTGTCCTGGAAGGAACTACTTCTACATTGCAAAGGCTGGCGGCAGGTTCTTTGCCTGTCTCATTCTGCCCTTGGTCTGACTGCATATGGAACAGCCTTAATTAATTTGCCAAAAATGTAGTAGAGCAGAAATGTCATGTTGACAGTAATGCTCTGCAGCAAGCTTGCTTCCATTGCTCTCAGCAAGGCAGGGAATGACAAGTTTGCTGTCCTTCCCGGTGGCATCTGCTAGCTACTGACTTTTTCTGTGAACTTTGCCACTTTGCTTGGGTGCCTTTGAAAGAGCTGTGAGGGACAGAGCTCTAGAATAAGAGACCTTATCAATGTAATTAAAATTAGTGAAAGAAGGAGAAAAAGAAAAAGTCACTACTTGGCATTATTGTGGAGGGATCTCTCAATTTTCCTTTGTGTATCAAATATTTTTGATTCAGTCACGTAAGTGCCTAATTTGTTTCTGAAGGATGAACAGCTGAAGTCCCATGAAGCTAAGCTGAAGCAGATCTCCACTGAGCTTGCTGAACATCGCTCCTATCCTCCTGACAAGAAGCTCAAAGGCAAGGAAGTAGATGATTACAAACTGAAGGACCACTATCTGGAGTTTGAGGTACGCTTGGGAAACAGACTTTCTGGGTGTGGTTGGGACAGTTGGTTTTATACATGGGCTACAGCCTGAAAATTCCTGCACTTTTCACCTTACTTCACCAAGGCATATGTTCTTGTTAGGTAGATATGTCACAGCAATCCCATAAGCTGCGGTGTGACTACTCTCTCTGATAAGGACTTCTTGTGACCTTAGCCATGAATTTAGTTCCTCATCTGTAAAATGGAAGCTAAAACTGCAACCCTTTGTTCTTTCCTAATGTATCTGTTTGGAGAGATCATAAAGTCTTCAGGCAGGAGCTGTCCTGTGTTGTAAGACTGTATGTTGCCTAGTGTGTTGGCATCTCAGTCTTTCTGGAATTACTGCATTCTGCACTAATACAAATCATGAAAATTGTCTTCAATTGGTATGTTCTGAAGGAACTGCTCATCTAAAATTATTGTCATAGGCATGCCTCATCAGAGACATTTGTGTTGTGTACTAGTGAGCTGGATGTCATGATGAGTAGGAAGAGGGTAGAATTAAAGATCACAGTATTGAGTGATGCCACTTGGGCAGGTGCATTAGGAGATTGTTACGAGTATCTGACAGCAGCTTTTATCCATCATGGTGTCTGCCACATTGCAGGGTTTTGTGGGAGAGGGTTGGCAACCGAGCAGATGCCTGGTATCTTTCATGGCTACATCTTTGAGCTTTTTCCCTCAGAACTGTGAGTCAGTGTTGCCTGGGGTCTGAAAGGATCCTGTTCTACATAGGCACTGCCTGGTAAGAAAAATCTGTAGTCTGAAGGAGAAAAAGAGCAAGTAAGACAACAGTCAGAAACACCGCCAGAGGAGGTGCTAGAGACGCCTCAGGCCTTCATTAGAGGAGGAGAAATTATGATCCATAGTTGGGGAACATAATGGGTCATGGGACCTGGTCATAAAGAACAGGGAAAGTCCAGGGTAGACGATGTCTTCTTTGTCTGTTTCTCTACTGACAAGACCAGCCTTCGGTAGTCACAAATACAGGAGCCCGGTGGGAAAATCTGGAGCAGGGAAGACTTAAACTTGGTGAAGGCTGATAAAGTTTGGGAATATTTAAACTGAACATACAAAGTCCGTGGGATCTAATGGGATGCACTGATGAATGCTGAGGGAGCTGGATGATGTCATTTCAAGGCCACTCTTGATTACCTTTGAGAGGTCATGATGATTAGGAGAGATCCCTGAGGACTGGAGGAAAGCTAATGTCATTCCTGTTTTTAAGAAAGGCAGGGAGGAGGGTCCAGGAAGCTACAGACTGGTCAGCTGCTTCTCATCTGTGGAAAGGGGATGGAGTAAATTCTCCTGGAAATCACTTCCAAACATATTAGACAGGAAGGTGGTTGTAAATAATCAGCCTGACCAACACAATAGTCTTTTACAATGAAATGTGTCATGATGGAGGAGGGCAGAGCAGTGGATGTTTCTTCATGACTTGAACAAGGATTTTGACATTGTGTCCTCTAACATCATCATAGACAAGCTGATAAAGTATGGATGAAGAAATTGACTGTAAGGTTCTTTGGAAACTGGATGAATAATTGAGATCAAAGGGTTGTGATCAGTGGCAGAATGTCAGTTTTGAACACAGCACTCAGATATACAGAGCAAGCCACGTGGTTTTACTCTGTGAGGGTCTTGTGTGACTTGGGAGAACAAAGACTTTCTTGGCTTTGGGTCCTTGACACAAATTTTATTTTCTATCACTTCTAGAAGCTTGACAAATTAGGATGAAATGTAGGCTGTGGTGTAGGATTATTTTAGAAAGATTGATGAAGGAGATTGCTGTGGGCTTGGTCTGTTTTCTGTCAATTTTGTCATGGCGGTCTTTAGAGAAGTATTTCTCCGGTACCTCAGAACAGAGAGAACCAGTACAGCCCAGGAAACAAAAGACATATTCTTCCCTAGTGAGAACCTTGAACAGCAGTTGAACTGTGCAGTTCAGCTATGTGATCAACACTGCAGGGATGTCTGTCTAGTGGCACCAGCTGGTGGCACCATCTTCAGTTGTATGTGAGAGATGGTGATTCAAGGTGGTGCTGTGCAATCCTCTGTTACCTTCACACTTGGCACAGATTTCGCAGGCCATGTTGAACTAGCAATAGTCAGTAAAAAAAAAAAAAAAGTAAGCTATATGAAAATTCTGAATGGAAACTTTCCCCTGGTTTTGGAGTGTCTTCATTTCCCCTTCAGAACAAAGTTCTGTCAGGGACGGGAAGGAGCTGGTGCCAGACCTTGCTGTATGGGGTCAAAGCAAAGGGTCAAGGGAGGCGAGGCAGTATTTTGTACTTAGATCATGTATAAAGGGCCATGCAGGTACATGTCCAGAAGTATGCCAGAAGGTTCTGCAAATCCCAAAGGAAGCAGCATAGTCCCATTAGGAAGGAAGAAGACAGATTCCTTTTTTGTAGGCCCTTGTAGATCCTTTTTGTTCATCCACTGCATTCACTTCATTCTTGTTTCTGATGACAAGTGAGACAGTGTTTCCTTCTGAAGGGAGATTGTAGTGGTTTAGACCCACCCCAACTCTCTGAATGGGAAGGAGAAGAGGGAGAAAAGTAAAAAACCCCATCAGGTTGAGATAAGGAGATTTTAATACAACGACACAATGAGAGAAGTAACAACAACAGCAATAGCAATGGAGCAATGCACAAAAGGAGTATAAGTTGACCTCAGATCCTTTGCATCCCACGCTTCAAAATCTTAGAGATTGGCATCGGGTCTCTTTGGGTGCTCTCTGCCAGAGACTCCAGGGATGACCATTCTTCCTGGCTGTGCTGTAGAGCATGTTTTTAGTATCTTGTCCTGCCTGGCCTGGCCGGAGGGCTACAGTGTGCACAAATCTCCTGTTCAATTTGTTCTTGTTGCTGCCTAAGGGCCCATTCAAAATTGTTCTTCTTCCACATAAGTTGGCAGAGAGGGCTTATAGTTAGGATAGAGTCTGGGATGTACATCCCCCCAGAAGATGACAGCATCCAAGAAAGCGTGTGTTTCCTTCTTACTGGTTGCCGGGATTGTGGCTTCTGTCCTCATCACATCCATTGGGATCTAGCGATGCCCATCTTGCCATTTTATTCCTAAAAGTGAATCTCTCATGCAGTTCACTTAACCTTACTTTCTTTAACAGCAAAACTGGTCTTCAGAAGGACTTGAAATATTTTCTTCTCTGTTTCAAAAACTACTTCTGCTGTGTCACCACATATGACATATGAAGATGTCATCCATGTAGTGCAGGTTTCTGGAGCTCCACCTTTCTCCAGTGCAGCCCGGATCAGTGGATGGCAAATGAAGGGGCTGTGTTTCCACCCCTGGGGCTGTCACTTCCAGGTGTACTGGACACCCCCCACAAGTGAAGCAAACTGTGGCCTGCACTCTGGTGCTATAGGAATAGAGGAAAACACATTAGCACTGTCAGTTGTGTTGTACCACTTGGCTGCCTTTGACTCCAGTTCGTGTTGAAGCTCTAACATGTCCAGCACAGCAGCACTCAGCAGCAGCGTGACTTCATTCAGGCTACGGTGGTCCACTGTTAGTCTCCATTCTCCTGCCCATGGAGCTGCTGAAGGGTGAGTGAGCTTTGTTGATCACCCTCTGGGTCTCTAGTTGATGAATCCGCTTCTGGATGGGGATCAGGGATATAGCCATTGGTGCACCATTGTCGTAGTGATTGGCACCTGCTGCTCTTCAGCCCTCAGCAAGCCCACCACAGAAGGGTTTTCTGAGAGACTAGACAAGGTGAAAAACTGTTTAATTCCCTTCACAGCAGCAGTACCAATGGCCCACTGGTACATTTTTAAGTCCCTGAAATACACTCTCCTGACATAGTTTATGCCAAGGATACACAGGGCCTCTGGTCCAGTCACAAAGGCATAAACATTATGCCACATCTTCCCAGTTAGACTCACTTCAGCCTCCAGTACAGTGAGCTGTTGGATTCCTCCTGTGACCCCAGAGATACAGATGGGTTTGACCCCTCTGTAGCTTGATGTCATCAGGGTAGCACCAGATCTTTCTTCCAATGAAGAACATGTATGTTTCAAAAGAACATTAAAATCACATTGCTCCTTAGCAATGTTTATACTATTCGAGGCAACTGACAAAGCTTATTCTTGTTTGGGCAGGATCTTTAAAATTAGAGGTGCTGTGCAATATAAACTCTATTTATCTCAGAGACTTCTCAGATTCTCTGGACTTTAATACAGGCCCATGATTTAAAAATGTTAACAGGAAAGAAATGCAGCTGCATGAAGCAACAGTAGACTATTCTAAATTTCTGTAATCTAATTGAGGAAATTTAGCTCATTATACATTTATTATATCAAAGGAAGATATTAATAGTCATCAATAACAGTCAAATTAAAAAAATTATCTCATCATCCTAAGGCATATTATAATTACTAATAAACTCATTTGAGAATGGTTTAACAGCTGTACAGGTATCCTGAAAACATACTCCCATGAGTTACATGCACTCTCCTAAAATACATTTTAATGTGAGCAACTACATGACTACATTTGTCTCATTAGTAAGCAGATGAAAAAGCCTGTATGTGCACCATATAAACACAGACAGTTAATCATTATTACCCATCATCTGAGATCTGTAAGCATTTTCTCTGCCACTACTATTGACAGTTTTGTACATGTTTTGCTTTGGTTTGGTTCTTCTTCCTATGCAGTTCATGATCAAAACCAGAGAAAGAATAGATAATTGAAAAAGGCAAACAAGTGTTTCTTCTCTCTGCAGTGAAAGCTGAGACACCATTACGGATCTCTGCACCCACCCAGAGAGCAGCCACAAGCAAAAATCAGGGTACACAGCTCTCCTTCAGATTTGTCATAACAACAGGTAAATAAATACAGGTGGAACTAGGGGAGCGAGGTAGGTAAAACAATGCAAAATGTAAAGGAAGCAAATGTTGCTCAAGGCTGAAAACAAGTATTTTTTGGTCAGCAAAATCTAGTACTACTGGTGAATTAAGGAGGATTAGAACTGCATGAGCAACAGAGAATAGTATGATACAGTTGCTAACATGACATAATGGACCCAAGACCAAGGGAAATGCTGATGTAGCTTTCTCATTGTTGTTGCAAAAGCATTTTTAGCACTACAACATAAAATACGCAGCAGGCACATGCCATTTAGTTAGAAGATGAACTTCAGAATAGTAAGAGCTTTTCATACTCTGTCGTATCTCTATAAAGTTTTACAACACTCGTTTCTGCCTCGCTGAACTGAGATGTCAAACTGTTGTCTTGGCTATAATCTCATGAGCTGTTCTTAATTACACTGACATTGCAATAACCTGATAGTACAGCAAATCTGTTTTAAAAAAATCTTCATTCCATCCATCATACATAAACTTTCAAACTTAATTGTAAACCACACAGTCATTACGGCAGCTCCTCACTGGTGCCCTGCCTTTATGCTCTCCAGAGTATGACACAGCCAGCACACTGTAACAGATCTATTGACTACTATCTAAAACTGCCAATCACAGCTCCAGATGAAGCAAAGACTTTTTTCTAAAGATTTCCTGATGAAGAATTATTTGGTCTTTCACTTCCTACACAGTGTTCTTCGTAAAATTACACTATCCTCACACCTGAGGTCCAGCTCCTCTACCAGGGGCACAATTTGTTTATAAAATCATCTCTTACAGTACTGACATCAGGCAAAGCAAAATTTGAACCTGACCTAATCTTGTCAATGATGATTAGTCTTGTGTTAACTTCTGTGAAAAAAAAAAAAAAGATTGCTTTTATTGATTACATTAGAGAATTAAGGGATGAAGAACAGAAGGCAATTTTCCTATGGAAATCAGTAGATCAGTCTGATGCTGTGTCACATGAAATCTCACTCATAAACAGAGATTAACCTGAATAGGAGTATCATCAACAGATCCTAGACTGGCTGAAGAAGTACGATCACAGCAAATGTAAATGAAGTGATGGGTCTTTTCCTGAATCCTCGAAATATGTCACTCTGAAGGCATTGCCGCAAGTTAGGGGAGTTCAGAAGAGACCAGCATGCAACCTATCTGTCTGGCAAGGCTGAGACTCCGTTTGACAGAAAACGTGTGGGATCTGGACAGCTAATACAACAGTTTGCTAAATGATAGTCCAATAGTGCTGTAAATTGAATGACCTTTTCACACTCCCCATGATCAAAGATTACAAGGCTCTTCTTGACACAGTTTAATCAATTCTGACCCTTTTAGTTGCTACTTCTTCACTTTTAAATCTCACTGCTCATCCTAGGCTCAATGGGGGGAGGTGATAGAACCAGGCTCACTAGAGATGAGCCTAAGGATGGCCTTCTGACTGCTGTCCACTCAAGATGGGAAATGGTGATAAATACAACAAAAAGACAGGGCTTGCTAATAGGTTGCTAACCATGGAAGTGTCTGGGAATGGTCAGATTTCAAAAGCGAAACCTAATTGCTTCAATGCCTCTCTGAAATGCTTTTATACCAATGCACAGAGCATGGGGAATACACAGGAGGAGAAGCAGATCTGAGTAAGGTTGCATGGCTATGATATAATCGCAATCACTGAAAAATGGTGGGACAGCTCCCATGGCTGCAATGTTTTCATGGATGGCTATGTACTATTTAGGAAAGGCAGAGCAATAAGGCAAGGAGGTGGTGTTGGTCTTTGTGTATGAGAATGACTGGAATGTACTGAGTTCTATCCAGAGGGGGAGGTAGGACAGATTGAAAGCTTGTGGGTAAGAATTAAGGGACATATAACTGGGGGAGAAACTGTTGTGTCTGCTATAGACCACCCACCCAAGAAGATGTCGATGAGGCATTCTACAGTCAACTGGAAGTGGCCTGTAGATCAAACTCCTTCGTACTTAAGGGTGACTTCAATCACCCTGATATTTGTTGGAAAGCCCACACAGCTAAGCATGTTCGGTCCAAAAGGCTCTTGCAGTGCATCAATGATAACTTTCTAATGCAGGTAGTGGAGGAACCAACAAGGAGAGGTGCACTGCTGGATCTTATATTAACTAATAAGGAAGGTCTGTTTAGGGACATTAAGGTTGGAAACAGCCTTGGTGACAGTGACCATGACATGGTGGAGTTTAGTATTTTACAAGGAAGAAGTAAGGGAGTAAGTGGATTACAGCCCTGGACTTCTGCAGGGCTAACTTTGGACTCTTCACAGATCTACTTGCAGGAATCCCATGGGCTAAGACTGAAAGGAAAACGAGCCCAGGAGAGCTGGTCAATTTTTAAATACCACTCCCTCCAAGCTCAAAATAAGTTAATTCCTTTGAGTAAAAAAACAGGTAGAGACCTGCACTGATGAGCAAGGATCTTCTGAAAAAAGTCTCATGGAAGAATGAGACGTCTCGTGGAAGAAGGGACTTGTCACTTGAGAGAACTATAGGAACATTGTCAGGGTTTGTAGGAAGGTAACAAGACAGGCCAAAGACTTCTCAGAAGTAAAAGGAACAAGAAGCACTTCTTTAAATATATCAGTTGTAAAAAGGAGGAACAGGGAAAATGTGGGCCTGCTGCTGAATGAGGTGGGAGCCCTGATAACAGAGGATGCAGAGAAGGCAGAGCTGCTGAACACCTTCTTTGCTTCAGTCTTTACTCCTAAGGCTAGCCCTTGTGAACTCCGGACTCTGGATATAAGAGAGGAAGCCTGGAAGAGGGGAGACTCTCCACTAGTCAGCAAAGGGCAGGTCAGAGATCAGTTACGCAAATTGAATATACACAACTCCATGGGCCCTGGTTGGATGCACCTAAGAGTGTTGAGAGAAATGGTTGATGTTACTGCCCTACTACTCTCCATCATCTTTGAAGGATCATGGCAAACAGGAGAGGTGCCTGAGCACTGCAGGAAAGCCAATGTCACTCCAGTCTTCAAAAAGGGCAAGAAGGAGATTCCAGAAAACTATAGGCCAGTCAGCCTCACCTATATCCCTGGAAAAATGATGGAAGGGATCACTTCGGAGGCAATTATCTAAGAACTTGGAAGAGAAGAGGGTTATCAGGAGTAGTCACCATGGATTTACTAAGGGGAAATCATGCTTGACTAATCTGATAGCCTTATCTTCTATGATGTTGTAAGTAAATATAGATGCAAGGAGAAAAAGTCTACCTTGACTTGAAATGTGAAAACAATTAATTTAGACTGGTACCTGAAGAATAACCAAATCAGAGACTGAGTGTGCTGGAACAAGCCTCCTTTATGGGGATAGATATACTGCTTTTTTTCAAATGCCATGTTATTAAGAAAAATAAATCATTAATTAATTGACATTTTTCTTCAGTTAAAAGATTAGATGTTTATTTTTGTGTCTCTCTTCAATTATCAGAAGTTTCTAGGAAAATAAGTCTGTGTAATGTTCATGCATGTATTCTGAGCTCATGCCTAATAACTTCCAAATCCATTTGTCATTTAAAGCGGAATTAACAGAAGTGAAGAAGTCTTGAATTGTCAAGTTCCAGAGAAGCCACTGATAAAACACAAGTCTGGAGAAGCCCAGGCTTTATTTGCCCATAAGTCATGGAAATACCTGTTTTGAACACTATAGCATCATAATCCTTTAAGTAATGTTATCATTTCACAGGCTGCATGTCTGTACCATTCCTTCTAAACAGAAATACAGTAATACATGATCTGATCTTAAATAACAGAAAGCACCTGTTAAACTGTATTTTGGAGTAGGGACCTTCTACTTAAACATGAAAACTTTCTGGTGGAAGCTTGGAGAGGTTGGGAGCCATCACAATACATTTTACAAAAAATCACAAAAAATTTCCTTTTTTTAAGGAAAAATCCTTAAGATACTTAATGCTCCTTCATCCCAAGAAGCACATAATGAAACAAGAATGAATGATGGACAGAGAAGCTATATATGAGATGAGGAAGGACAAACAAAAGGAAACTGTTTCTAAAAAGAATTTATAATACAGTAATTTTGTAAACATAGACCAGTGAAAATCTTTACAGAGTGTGACTGTACTGTTGATGGTAGCAATGCCTCACTCATATTTTTGGTTAATGGCAATGTGCACCTTGTCACTAGGGGACAACTCAGGACCAAGAGCATTTCCCTGTTCCATGAAGAGAGACAGGCATGAAGGAGCCTGGTTTTAGAAAGACCACCCTCAACCACCACCTTTCTCTTAAGAATGTGTAGATCTTCTGAGGTCTTAATTTCCCAGCTGACTGCCTGTTTGCAAGTGAGCTACTGCAGCTGTTTGTTGCCTGCTCCCTCCAGTCAGACCTTCACAATCTTCCTCCTGCCCTTCCATCCCCTGTCCACAGCTGCAGATTGCCCCAGAGTTGGTCATCTGCCCCCAGGGAAGCCACAGGGACCATCCGCTTTCAGTCTGTACACAGATGCCACCTATCAGCCCTGGGCAGCTTTCTCAGGGTGGCTGTTGATAGTTAACAGTCAGTTAAGAGTAATGAAAGCAAATACAGACAGGCTCCCTTTCCTTCCTCTTTCTCTTTTCTTTTAATCAAATAATGTATTCCTTACTCAACCATCAATCTGTATATTAATTTTGGGGCTGTTTTATTAGAACCAGTGAAGACTAAAAGGCTAATAGTAAAAATAGCTGGATGCATGTGTTTAAGCAAAGTTATTTCTCAAATTAGATGTCAGTGGCAAGTAAGAAAGCTCTGTTTATTACAAATAACATGATAAGAAATCTGTATCACATTTTAGTATAGTTCCTTAAGCAGAAAACATCACCAGACATCTGATATTTTTTTTTTTTTTTTTTCTCTCTAATGGGAATCATAAGAAATCATATTCTATTCATGTTAAAACTTTGTAGTTGCTGACAAGTTGCCTGGGACAATCCTGTGGTTGCCTAAATACATCCATGCCCTGGTTCCACTGCTACAGAAATTCTCATTCATGA
Organism: Chloroceryle amazona; assembly: GCA_027560015.1. Lineage (NCBI taxonomy): Eukaryota > Metazoa > Chordata > Aves > Coraciiformes > Cerylidae > Chloroceryle > Chloroceryle amazona. Next base: position 24,633 of record JANHFX010003956.1, read on the forward strand.
TTCTACCCTTTTCTGACCACAGCTTTTGTGACCTCTCTTTTTCTTTTATCTCAAGTAACAGCCTTCCAGACACTGTGTCACTTCCAGTTTATTGCCAGCATATAAAGCAGTTCAGCAACAGGACTCGGACAATTCCTTTAGCTTCCTATGCAATTTAAGAACCACTTCAAATGTGCCTGCCTTCCTTTAAAAGTCTTCTGGTTTCTTCTTTCAGCCCTCTTCAAAGACCAGCTCTGTTTCTTTCCTTTACCCACTATCTCCATGCTCTCTTTTCCACATACATTTCCATCATACATTAGATTCTTCCCCTTCCCAGACACAGCCTCTGTCATCACTGGCAAAATTCTTGAGTCTGCAGCCCCCTACACTTGTCACAGCCTTTCACTGGATCCTTTCATTATGAAGATCAAACATATGAACAGTCTCATTTGTTTTTATCTTTTACTTACTAACAAATTGTTACAATTTGTGAACAAATTTGTTGGTAACTCTGCTTCAATATATTTTTATATGTTTGGACGAGATGATCTTTCAAAATCCCTTCCAACGCCTAACATTCTGTGATTCTGTGATTTATCTTTGCACAGAATCACAGAACACAAGGAAATGACGTTTTGCATATAATGCTCTGCAAAAAATAAAGTTGTCATTTCGGTTAGTTCCTGTTTACATGGTTTAGACTGAAAGCTTCTGTAAATCCCTATCACAGTATTTTGTTACAGACTTCCATTCTAAAAATGCTCTCCTGTTTTGTTTTTGTTTTTGTTTTTTTTTGGTCTTGTTTTTTTTTTTGTTTTGTTTTGTTTTTTAAAAAAAGATCTATTAACTCTGATGCCATCTCATTTTAACAGCTTCTGAAGAGTTCAATGCAGTACTTACCAGTTTTTCTTTTCCACCTACTGCCATCTAGTTCAAAGCATCTATGATTCATTGCACAGGTGTCCCATACCCCAATCTCCCTCCCACCCACAAAGTAGATCCAAAACATTCTGGTAGAAGAATGGAGAAGACAGAAGTGTTTCCTTTGACACCTCAGTCATTTACTTATTCCATCTTTTATTTTCGCATGTGCAAAGGCCAGAATGGATGTCGTACTCCTGCACTCCTTCCCCAAAGGAGAATATGGAAGACTATAATGCAAACCAAAAAGAGAGCAGCTAATTATAGAAAACCAAAATTAAAGGGAAAAATCCTATTTCCATTAAAGTCAAAGGGAATTTTGCGCTGAGCAACTTTCAGTAAGACTACATCATGGCCTGGTGAGGCAATCCTACAGAGTGAGCAACATGTAAGACCACAGTTTTCACTGTAAACTGGCTCAAAAACAGTGGGATATCTTTCCCAACTGGGATTTCATACTCCATATGGGATATCTTTCCAGCATTCTGCTGGAGAAGCTGGTGGCTCATGGCTTGGACAGGTGGACTCTTTGCTCGGTTAGAAACTGGCTGGATGGCCAGGCCCAGAGAGTGGTGGTAAATGGGGTTAAGTCCAGTTGGCAACCAGTCACAAGCAGTGTCCCTCAGGGCTCAGTTTTGGGACCAATCTTGTTTAATATCTCTATCAATGACCTGGATGAGGGGATCGAATGCACCCTCAGTAAATTTGCAGCTGACACGAAACTAAGTAGGAGTGTCGATCTGCTTGAGGGTAGGAGGGCTCTGCAGAGGGATTTGGACAGGCTGGAGCAATGGGCTGAGGTCAATGGGATGAGGTTTAACAAGGCCAAGTGCT
>JANHFX010003956.1:26466-47111 GCA_027560015.1 Chloroceryle amazona
GTGAGTGAGCTTTGCTGATCACCCTCTGGGTCTCTAGTTGATGAATCCACTTCTGGATGGGGATCAGGGATATAGCCGTTGGTGCACCATTGTAGTAGTGATTGGCACCTACTGCTCTTCAGCCCTCAGCAAGCCCACCACAGAAGGGTTTTCTGAGAGACTGGACAAGGTGGACAGCTGTTCAGTTTCCCCACAGCAGCTGTATGAAAGGCCTGCTGGTACCCTTCTGGGTCCTTGAAATACTCTCTCCCGAGGTGGCCTATGCCGAGGATGCACGGGGCCTCTGGGCCAGTCACAGTGGGGTGTTTATGCCACTCCTTCCTACGTGGAAGTGACTTAGAGGTCCCCTCAAGAGGATCAGAATATCAGCCCTTCTACTCTGGGGAATTTCCCACTGGAAACTGGAATGGCATTTTTCTTGGAAGAATTCCCTTCCAGGATTAGTTTACCTCACAGCTCATGTACCTGTGCAGCTCAGATTGAAGTGATTTTTTTCCATCCCACATCCTCATGTCCTCTTCATGGTTGCACAGGTAGAACCACAGGGTACCACATGGTATGTGCCTCCAGTATTCTTTCTCTTGGTCAGGTGAGGTCTGCTCCTAGTAGCTGAGACACAGTGTCCCTTTGCCTAGACAGGGATCCCAGCTACTTGGCCTCCTTCCCCTCTAATTTCAAGCTACCAGCTCCTCCATCCCAGCATCGGAGCAGCCAATAATCCTCTCACCTGGCAGACAGCTGAAATCCTTTCACGTATCATAGAATCATCTAACTTAGAAAAGACCTTTAAGATCATCAAGTCCACCACTAACTCATATTCCCAAACACATCTACATAACTTTTAAAGACAACCATGGATCGTGTCTCAACCACCTTCATGGGCAGCCTGTTCCAGTGCCTGACAACCCTTTCAGTGAAAAAATGTTTCCTAATATCCAGTTTAAACCTCCCCTGGTGCATCTTGAGGCCATTCCCTCTTGCTCTTGTCACTAGCTACTTGTGAGAAGAGACCAGTGCCTATCTCTTTACAGGTAGTTATAGAGAGCAGTAAGATCTCCCCGCAGCCTCCTTTTCTCCAGGCTAAATAGCCTCAGTTCCCTCAGCCATTCCTCGCAAGACTTTTTCTCCAGGCCCTTCACCAGCAACTCACCCAGGGATAGGGATCAGGTGATCACCTCTGGCTTTTTCTCCTGTTATTCTGATGGCCCTGGTTCATTATCATCCCTCATTACATGAACTGATTTTTTTCATGTATTATTTTTAATTTATAGGGGTGACTGACACTGGCACAGGTTAGTGTTCTGGTTTAGCTGCAGCACCTGCTGGTCTGTTTTTAGGTCCAGAGACGTTCTTCTGTTCCCCTTGAGGGCACTGAATAGTGTTGAAAAGGACTCAGTAGGTGTGGACAAGTCCCCAGTACATTGCAGTGATATGTGTCTCTCAGGAATTTCCAGGTTGACAACAGAACTTTTTAAAATACCTTACTAGTTTATTAGAATTCTTCACTTGTTCAGGTGACAACTGGCCTAGGCACTTGCCCATACTCCCGCATACATGCTGCCATGCATAACTATCCAGCCTCTGGGTGATACTGGAATCAATTTGTGTAACCCTAAACAAGCCCTGGGACACATTCAGAAGACATAGCACCGAGACCATGCTGGCTTGGATCTCCCAAGGGTAGTCCAAATTCTCAAAAGCTGAGAAAGTCTCCCCCCCCGTCCCACCCAGAGACTATGTGAGATCACTAACAACAAAGCCACATACATATACCAGCCTAACCTCATGAGCAGTGGTATAAGTTGACAATATCCAGTATAACAACATGACAGTCCTGACCTCTTTCCCAGACATGATAAACACAACCACTGGGAATACGTAGAATACATGAGGATTTACACAAGACCACCACACAAACAAAAGGACCAACATTGTGAACATGCATTATTTAACTAATTATGTATATATATTTAAATGTAAAGAAGTGTGTAACCAAATAGTTTTAACATGCTTTGGTTCTCAACCCTTTGTGCCCCATGCTCGGCACCAGAAAGAACCGTTGTGGTTTAGACCTGGGCAGGAGCTGAGCACCACATGGCTACTCACTCCCCATTCCCCCAACCCTCCCCAAATGGGAAGGAGAAGAGGGAGAAAAGTACAAAACCTCACAGGTTGAGATAATCATAGAATGGTAGATGATGGAAGGGACCTCAGGAGATCATCTAGTCCAACCCCTTGCCAGAGCTCATATCCAGGTGGGATTTGAAAGTTTCTAGAGAAACTCCACAACCTCTCTGGCAGCCTGTTCCAGTGCTCTGTCACTGTCACAGTGAAGAAGTTTTCCTCATGTTGAGGTGGAACTTCCTGTGTTCCAATTTGTGACCATTACCTTTTGTCCTATCACAGGGCACAACTGAAAAGAGAGTGGCCCCTTCTACTTGACACCCACCCTTCAGGTATTTGTAAACATTAATAACATCCCTTCTCAGTCTTCTCTTCTCCGGGCTAAACAGACCCAGGTCTCTCAGCCTTTCCTTGCAGGACAGATGATCCAGTCCCTTAATCATCTTTGAAGCCCTCCACTGGACTCTACAGTATTTCCCTGTTTTTTTCAAACTGCAGAGACCAGAACTGGACACAGTGTTCCAGATGTGGTCTCACTAGTGCAGAATAGAGGGGGAGGAGAATCTCCCTTGACCTGCTGGACACACTCTTCTTTATGCATCCCAGGACACCAAGGTCCCCATGGAGCTGCTTTCTACCGGGTCTACCACTAACCTGTACTGGTGCATGGTATTATTCCTCCCCGGGTATAGGTCACTACACTTGTCCTTGTTGAACTTCATTAGGTTTACCTTTGCCCAGCTCTCCGGTCTGTTTGGATCTCTCTGGATTGCAGCACAGCCTTCCATTGTGTCAACCACTCCTCCCAGTTTCATATGATCAGCAAACTTGCTGAGGGTGCACTCTGTCCCTTCACCCAGATCATTGATGAAGATGGTTGAATAAGACTGGACTGGGTACTGACCCCTGGGGAACACCACTACTTACAGGTCACCAACTGGACTCTGCGCCACCAGTCATGACCCTCTGAACTCTGTTGTTCAGCCAGTTCTCAACCCATCTCACCATTTGCTCTTCTAACCCATGCTCTCTGATCTGGTTGTTACTGCAGTGTTAAATGCCTTGCTAAAGTCAAGGTAGACAACATCCACTTCTCTCCCTGCATCTACCCATTCAGTCACACCATCATAGAAGGCTGATCAGTCAGACATGATTTCCATTTAGTAACTCTATGCTGCCTACTCCTGATAACCTTCTTTTCTTCCATGTGCTGAGATATGACCTCCAGAATGAGTTGCTCTTACCACCTTTCCAGGGATGGAGGTGAGACTGACTGGTCTGTAATTTCCAGGGTCTTCTTTTTGCCCTTTTTGAAGACTGGAGTGACACTGGCTTTCCTATAGTGCTCAGGAACCTCCCCCATTCTCCATGCTCTTTCAGAAATGATTGGAGAGTGGTAGAGCAACATCAGCAGCTCCCTCAGCACTTGTGGGTGCATCCCATTGGGGCCCATGGATTTGTGAGTGTTCGGTTTACTCAAGTGCTCTCTAACCCAATCCTCATTGACCAGTGGAGACTATTCCTCCCTCCAGGCTTTCTCTCCTACTTCCAGGGTCTGGGATTCCTGAAGGCTAGTCTTAGCAGTGACAAGGAGATTTTAATACAACAGTGCAACAGGAGGAGTAATAACAGCAATAGCAATGAAACAGTCCACAAAGGGAGTGATAACAGAAAGAACGAAGAAACACCCCCAGAACACATGAACTTTACCTGGTCCACCCCCAGCTGTACTGAGTGTGACATCAGTATGGTATCAGTATGGAACTGGCTGGTTCTGTTGCCTATCCTGGCTATGGCCCCCTCCCAGCTCCTGGTGAAAGTTAACCCTATCCTAGCTGAACCCAGCACAGGCCTGAACAAGGGGGTGCCTTGTCCTTGTTCAGAGATGCAGCCAGAAGCGTTTCTACTTGTTGGTGTCTTTGCTTGCAGACACCAAGGAAGGAACATTCATGTTTGCTTGCTGTCTGAGGAACTACTGCTCCAAATGATGGTTACTCATTGCAGCAAGTTTATGGTATGAGAGATTTTTTGAGTCCTATCAGGTGAGAGATGAAGCCAGACATTTGATTGGTAGCTATCTCGTCTTCTCTTTATTATGTGCATTCAGTCATCAGAGATAATGTTGCAGAAGCTTTTGTATTATTTTAATTTCCATGTTTTTACTTTCTTGACAAAATTTTCCAGAATAATTTATTTTAAGGAAAAATTTCCACCAGCTTTAATGCATAACTTTGAACGTCATATCACTGAAAGAGCAAATTTGTTTCTTTTGAAATCAAACTAGAAACTTCCAAATGCATTCCTGAATTGCAATAAAAATCATGGCCCACAAAATCCAGGGTGAAATGGCCATTGGTAGACATGCAGGGCAGAAACTCGTCCTGGATTTTCGTTTTGACTGCTGATTCTTGTGACCCTGGTATTGTTTACTGGACCAACAAAAAGCAGAAGTCTGTATGGCAGTAAAGTTCCCATCTCCTTTGATGAGTATTATGCTGATCCAAGGCTTAGGGCACTGGTTTGCTTTCTCTTTTGCAAAGGTGTCCTGTTTGTTATGTGAGGAGTCATTCATCAGCCCAGTGTATCATCATCAGGGTTCTGCTTGCTGTTTCTCCATTTCCTTTTTTATTGAATGATACGTCTTACCTGCTTCATGTGTTCGTCTCACACTGTGAAGATGGTGCTCCAGATACGGAGTTGATAAGAATGCTTTTCAGTTCAATTATTAGGTAAATCCTTTTCTTATCCTCCTCTATGAGGTTTTGTTTATTCAAAGGACTCTTTGGAAACCCAGTCACATTCCCTTTTTTCTCTTTCCTTTATATTCCATATATCAAAGCAGTTACCAAGCTTTTTGTCTTCCTGCCCTTAAGTGAGTGTTATTACCAGAACTTTTATTATTTTATTAGAAATTGAAATATTTTTTCTTAAAACACTTTTTCCTCTATCAGGAACATAATAGTTTGGCAGCTGTTTTGCCACTTTGAAATATAAATTAACAATCAGTACAGATGTTTACGGCGTCCTTCCCTGGCCCCCAGCTGGCTGAGGTCACCTTAATTACAATGCCTGCACCACATCTTTAGGGAATATGTCAGGTACAAGTTATTAAACAAATCCCAGGAGGTGAGTTGCTGTGTTCACAGGACCTCCTGGCCCCACTTCTGTTTGTGGGGCCTTGCACAGATCTTCTGTTAATGTACCTTCATTTTGTTGATTGCTGAGATGTCATCTGCAGAAAAATGTTATTGTAGTACACAGCAAAATCTTCCCCTCGGAGAGGGAAAGCTCTGCTCCAGACAAGAAAAAGAACAAGTGCGCATGGTAAAGTGAACTTTTCCCTGTTGATAAATACAAGTGATAAATACGGAAAGCAAAGTTCATCACTCACCGTGAGCGGCCCTGTTAGGGGAACGTGCCATGCTGCTGTCATAGCCTTCTCCTCTGCTCCTTTTTGTTAAAGTCCAGGCTTGCGGAGCATCCTCTCACAGGCTCAGTGGTGGTCAAGCTGGTACAGTCTGAGCTTAGCTCAGCCCTGCTTTGGTTTCTCCCTCATGAGCTGAAGCAAGTGAAGCAGGACCTGCTGGAGAGCCTGGAGAGTCACAGGGGAGAGCTGTAGCCAACCAGAGCAGGACTTTTGTTGTCCTTTAGTTTGCCATGCTTTATCTTCCTGCCTGTGTGGGGACCATAACATCTCAATATGTCTGAGTACAGAATATGACTCAGTGTGACTAGGGTCAGTGAGCTCTCACTTGGTGGTGTTACTCAGAAATCATCATGTGCAGAGCACTGAGATTTGTGTGCTACAGCACCGAGTGCCTCTAATTGCATAGCACCCCAGGCTCAGCTTGCCTGAAATCTCTTTTGTACAGTATAATTTACATTAGCCACCATTGTTCCTGCCCACATCAGGCACTGTTGTTTGCATCCATAGTAGGCTCCTGGCTTTCAAGGCCAGCAGAAACTATTAAGTAACTCAGATGGTCTCTGCTTCTACAGAATCTCTTCCAGACTGATTTGGGCCTTTCTTTTCATTTTCCAGAAAAATCGCTATGAGATTTATGTTGGCCTCCTGAAAGAAGGGGTGAAGGAGCTGCTGAGCGGAGGAGTGAATGATGCACCAGGACTGAAGAAATCCCACTCGAGTCCCTCATTGAATCAGGAGTCTCCAGTTAGTGCCAAGGTGAAACGCAATGTCTCAGAGAGGAAGGAGCACAGGCCAGAAACACCCAGCATTAAGCAGAAGGTCACTTAGGGTGGAGATGACAACTAGGGGAACAGCCATGCAGCAAAATACCGGTGGTCAAAATTTTTTCATTTAATAACCTGTCATTCACAAAAAAAAAGTGCATCTGCCTGAATGGGGTGTTAGTGACATTTTCTATTGTATATTTTGCTGTTTCTGTGCAGATTGTGGGAGATGTCTTTGCTCCTGCTTTGCTTTGCTTTGTTAATTTATCATTTAGCAATTGAAGCATTGGGACTTTTTTGTGTTGTTCTGTTTCTAAAGGAGCTGGGGGAGGGGTAGAGTGCTGTGACATATATTCTGTCTCTTCCCCATATATCTTCTCCCATCGGCATGTGGCTTTCATCTCTCAAGTCACTTGTCACTTTATATATGTGGTGGGTGGGAAAAGTAACTGGACAAATGCTGCAGTGCTATGAATGCAAACTGTAGCTGTGATAAAAGCTGTTCAAACAGGCCACTTCAGAAGGCTGGCTAGAGCCTGGGGTGCTGGGAACACTGTTTTCCTGACAATGCAGAGCATGTTGTTACTGGTACTTAGCAGTGGATGTTAAAGTAAATAGTCACTATTGCTTATCATTATTGCATTGACTGTGGACCCACAAACGTGAAGGAATGAAACATGGAAACCTCTGGCAATGCTGGGATGGCAACATTGGAACAATTTGTTTGCTTCCTTCTAAGCAGAGAAGGAAGCAGCCTCCTAACTCTTCACCTGAGTTAGGAGGCTGGGAGCTATCCGCACCTGTGATATCTCTGTGGTCAGGGAGGTTAGGGATTACCCAGTCAGAATAACTACCTGGGCTTTAAATTTATTGGAAGACAAGGCAGCTGTAGATGTCAGCCATTAGCATTATATTATAGTGACAAAGGATTTTTGTGCAGTTTTTAACTATATGCTCTCAGCTGCTATGTAGAGCCTTATGTTATGCCTTGATGCTCCCCCTTCCAGGAGTTTCCTTGTTGTTGTGCACAGCTAAGTGTTTGCAATTTCTCTGATAGTGACAAAGCACTTTGACTTTTCAGGAAAAGATTCTCCGTTTTCCTGCTTCAGCTCACATATAGGTGGAAGAGGCTGGTGCAGGCCAGACAAGGGGACAGACATGTCCTTGCTGCAGGCCAGGTTTGATGCCCTCCCGGCTACCCCATGCGTTGAGGAGAGGACTAGGCAGACCCACTTTGGCAAATCCTACCTTCCACCCACAGGGAACTGGCCTGCCTTGCAGCTCCTGCAAACCCTGTGCCAGGCTGTGCCAGGCTTTTGGAGCAGTGAGCAGGAAAGACAAAGACCACTATGGGTAGAGCTTTCCATACCTGAAAGCTCCCTTTTCATGCTATAGACCCTTAGAGGTGGCCAGCAGTCTTCAGTCACATGCAGTAGAAAGATGACACAGAAATTTTCCTGCTTCCCAGCCTTTCCTACCTGGGTGGCATCACAGCTTTGCAGAGTATGCAGGCTCACCTGTTAACACCCTGGGTTTTAATCTCAGGTTTGATGCTGGCCCATGGGCTGAACTCACACAGGTCTCTCCCATTTTGCCTCACCCTTCACCTGTGTGGAGTAGTACAACCAAACCGGCCTTTCCTGCAGGGCATCTTAGGAGGTAATATTGAGGCCCAGTTGAAAACTGTTTGTTGCTGTTATTTTTGTTGTGCCTGGCAAAGGAAAGTTTTCCTGATGGATGTAATTCTTAATGTATAAAGAAACATCAAGATCAATGCAAACACTGTTTAGAAATGTGCTGGCGTTTCTAGCCTAAGTAGTTGAAGGGTCGCATATGAAAAAAATGAACACCTGAGTGGATTTGCGCTCTGCTAGACTTCCCGAAGGGTCCAAGTCAATTAATCTATCTTATTTAACTGTCAGTTCAGTGGGCAGGACACAGAGTGATCAAAGAGAGAAGGACCTTAACAGGCACTGCCTGTTAACTTGCCTCCCCACTGAGGACTGCTGTGAAACAGCTTTCCTGGTGTTTTGCTCAGTGTTGGCTGTAACGAAGCTGTTGTGCTCTCAGATGCCAGGAGGTGCTGAAGCAAATTGATTCTTGCAGTTGCAGCCCATCGGCAAAACCATGCAGGACTGTTTCCATGTGTGATGAGGGGACATGCATGCATCTGACACTGACAGTGGCCACACTGGGGCTTCAGGAGTTGTGTATACTTACTACAGTGGTTCATACCTCTTCCTGGAGAAGAAAGATACCTTCTGCTCTGCTGGAGCCAAACTGATGTGGTGCAGCATGTTGTCTTAGGAGACTCGTATGCTGGTGCATGATAGTGCTCTTTGGGAGGGATTATTTGAATTAATATTAAGCGTGGTAGGTCAATAGCTCATAAAGGGGTAACAAAGCCAGGCTATTTCTGCAGCTGTTCATCATGCTCTGGTGTTTTAAAACAAGCAGAAGAGGGAGAAGAATAAATTTATTCAGAGAATGTTGACTGAACAATTGAGACTAAAACTTGTCCTGTTTTAGGTAACAGAATTAGAAAGCATGCAGCAGAAACCAAAAAAAATGTGCAGATTTGTAAATGGGCCCTGCTTAGCTGTCAGGGCGAGGTTGTCTAGATGAGTTTTTTGAAGGCAGGCTGGAACATGCCCAACATCGCCCTTGTGATTATGGAGTGCAGTGCTTTATAAGACAAAGGTGGCATTTAACTTGGTTTGTTTTTTTTTCCTGCCGTTTAAAATATTTTGGTTGCTGTAGACTGCAGTTAAATCGCAGAGCTCAAAAAGAAATTACTTCTGTAAAATGCATTTCCCAACTTTGACACAAACTGGTAATACCTTTTCAAAGTCATCTCAAAGGAGATGATTTGAAGCAATAGGAAAAGTCAAAAAATAACTGCAAAAAATGATTTTTTATTTTCATTATTTATTCTCTATTGCCCTGTATACTTGTAAATGGATTAGGGTTTATTTTTTAAGTCTCATCTGGGATCAGCAAATGCAGTTTTTCGCTGCACTTTTAGTCATTATACTTTGGTTGGCCTTTGTGGGAGTGCTGAGGCTTGCGGATTAGTTGACTGAAAAATTGTCAGGTTCTGCTTAAGCTTAAATTAATGCCACTTTGCTCTATTGCTTTGCAAATTTTAGGTATCCAAGCTACCTGTGTGAAAGTGCATTTTGGAGACCCAAGAGAAAAAGGTCGTCCTGTTGTGAATGCCTAAGGCTCCTAGACTCCTTTGGGAATAGAATAATCTACTAAGGAGAACTATATTTTTTTATTATTTTTTTTTTATCCTGATGCTGTTGTAAAGGGTGGTGGTAGGTTCTCAGGAGGTCTCAGTGGTGCATCTTCTTGGGTATCACCACTGAGAGTCTGGCTAAATAGCTTTGTATGGTACTCTGTGCCCTGCCTTTCTTTGCTGAAATGTTTGCCCTTAGCAGACACCGATGCTTGACCTCAGTGACTGAGGAGTTCTTGTACAATATGTCAGGATACTTTGCTGGTTTCCACCCCTCCTCTGGGACCTGAACTTTGGTATAAGCAGTTCAACCTGCAGCCTTCTGGGGGTGCTCAGTGCAAGCAGGAGTTACTGGCAGACCAGCATGAGCATGTGTGCTTGCAAGCCAGCCTTTACATCAGTGGTGGTGTCATCCTTCCTTATCCTTCCTGCTGCAGCTTGCTACCATCTCTCAGGCAAAGTATGTACCTGCATGTTGAGAGGGGGTATGCAAGGAGCCCAGCAGGAAGGGGTCAACAGCTTCTCTCATCTGCCCTTTCAAGATGCAGACAGTGATCCTGGAAGAACTCATCCTGCTCTCAAGCAGGTTGCTCACCCTCTAGGGGCTGGACCATCTTCTCTCCCCAACCGAGGGAAGAGAGGCAGGAGAAGACCTTACTGGGTCTACACCTGACAGAAGAGAGGCGATGGAGAAAGACAAAATTGCCTTCACATCTCCCCACCGCACAACCAAAGCAGGTGAGATACTCCCTCAAAGCCAAAATCATGGTCTCCTATGTGAGTCAGCAGGATGCAGGGGTCTGATTGAGATAGCTCTCATTCAGCAGCAGCTGCAAAAAGAGACTCTCTGGGCCAGCTGCGTGTTTGTGTACATCTTGCAGATAAATTACACATGGACCAGTGAACATGACTACAGCTTTTAAATCCAGTATTTATGTTGTGTCTTTAATTGATGTAGAGAAATAAGTCAGCCAGCAGAGTGATTAATGCAGCAGAGCTGTGGGGGAATGCTTTTCAGCTGCAGTGACGACTCAGTTTTTCATCTGTAGCCAGACACTTGTAAATGGTTACCAGAAGAGTTCTAAGGGCTCATAACAACTCACGCCTTAAGTGCTTTCCTCTGATCCTGCCTGCTCCCAGGATGTGGTCTGTCCATGTTTGGGGGCTCTCCTTGAGAGCAGTGATCAGCACAGCCCTTCTTTGAGCAGGTGTTTGAATTAACACACCTTCGGATACCAGAATTGTTCAGTTAATTTTCACAGCTCCAGTGCCTTCCAGTAACAAGACTGGTTGTTCTGGTTTGAAACAGCCAGTATTTTTGCTTTTCTCCAGTATGGGAATGAAGTTCCTGCTTGATTAGAGCAGCCTCTTCAGTGAGGAGGTGATCGTGTCAGTGGAGAAAGTCAAAGATGGCAGGGTTATCACTGGCTTCTGGAGGCATTGCGTGGCAGTGTTCTTGAAAGTGGGAAAGGCTTTTCTCTGCAGTCAGTACATCACTTACCATGTCTGCATTCTCCATCCCTAAATCAATTTTGGCCTTATCACAGTTAGTCTGACAGCTTCTCCTCTTTTTCTGTCAAGATGCTCCTGTCTGTCATCTTAACACCTCAGCTGGTTCTGTATAACAGGTCTTTTTCCTTCCATGCTTATAGAAATCCAGAAAATTTGATTGCCCCATCTTGCCTTGAGAAACCTGCTCTGAAGCAGTGCTGTGTTGAATGGATAACCCTGTGAACAGCTTTTTTATTCTGCTTGTTGGTAGCCTGTGTTTCTAGCCAGAGTTAGAGCTGGGAGGTGTGAGACAGTTTCAGACTGACGTGATGCTTTAGTGTTATGCTGCAGGGATGCAAGGTCCCCTCTCCCACACTCAGACCAGACACTTGTGACATTCCTAGTCTCCTTTCCAAAAGTCTTGGAAGCAGGAGCAACTCATGATGTGGGGAAATTTTGAAACACTATTTTGCAAGTAGTCGGGTATTTCCCAAACTAGGCAATACATTTTGTAGCCTTTTGGGGAACTGCATTAAAAAAAAAAAAAAAAGTAAATGCTATTCTCAACCAGTGTCCCCTGAGCACAGAGAGTTGGTATCCAGGTTGTTAGAAATGCTGTCTGCTTTTGCAGAGCAAAGGCAGTATACACACCTTTTCTTAAGCAATCTTTCAACTTTCTGCTTGTTTAAACTTTCCCCAGTATTGCTCTTCCTAGGCTGTGGAACATCACATATACTCTGAGAGAAACATTAGGAAGTTCACATATCTTCCCAGAGCACAACCTGAGAGCTTCCCAGTGTGTTCCCAGCATCCAATATCTAGGCTGTATAGAGGGGCGAGCCAAAGAAGCTCCCTCAGAAATTTCTTTGAAAGAGCTGATCTCCAACATGTGCTTTTTAGAATGTATTTTTAGTATGTAGAGAATCAGTATGCCTGGCCTGGCCTCTCCTCTCTCCAAGAGCTCTCTCAGCAGCATAGGTGTTGTATAGTGAGCTGCTTAACGTGGAGCTTCACCATTTGAGACCTGAACATTTGTTCCAGCAAGAAGAGGCTTTGTTAGCCTCCAGAGAAATTACATTGCCTAATGTGAGCACCAATGCATAGGACAGTGATACCATAAGAAGATAGCCATTGCCACCCGCTATGGCTGCTCACCTGCTGGGCATGGTGTGCTCAAGCATTGCACTCAGTGCTATGGGTGATTAGAAATGCTGGTTTCCTTTTTCCACCCACACTCTGCTGCTTGAGGAACTGTCCCTACCACCTGCTGCTTTTTTCTCTTGGGACAGCAGCACCCTCATGCAGGAGCAAGGAGGACAGATCCCTGGGAGATGTGACCAGATGCCATGTGAGAGTATCTGCTCTCCTGTTGGCAGCATCCCAGTTGAACAGTGAAAGGAGGCAGGCTGAGCCCTGCCTGCGAAAAGGTAACTTGCTCATCCGTTTTGTTAGCTGTATCGAGGCTGTATTTTAATTATTTATTGGAGCGCTTCCCTTGGCAAATGCAAGCAACAGCTTTCCCAGAGGTCACACCGTTGATCTGACTTTTATCCTGTGGTCAGAAGGAGCAAATTTAGGTCAGGCTGAAGAATTCTCTGTCCTTCCCTTCGAACAATGAACTACTCCATAAAAATCATAAATGTTTAAACAGTGAGGGACCTCCCATGGCATCTGCTGTTAAATCTGTGCCAGGAATCAGCTGGGGTACAGGCCAGAGGTTTACTTGCACTGAGGAAAAGTATGCCACTTAGCAGTGCAAGGAATGCAATGATTGAAAGTGCTAAAAAGTATAAGGGCAGTACTTTTCTCTGACATAAATCATTTTAATTAGTAGCCACTCTGTAGCAGTGGTTCTGTATGTAACTCACATAAATGAGATGATACTTTTTCTCTAAGCAGGCAAGGTTTTAGCTTCAGCTTGGGTGGAAGACATGTGCTGGTGTAACCACAGAGCAGCTAGCTAAACTGCTCTGGAGACTTGATTCATACAAAAACCTCTGACTCCCCTTGGAGGGAGAAGGGAGATCAATGATAGCCAGTCGGTGACTGCACAGCACTAGCTAGCTATTGATGATACAAGTCTTGAATCACACACTTACGAAAACCTCGTGCTCAGTGCTGCAAATGCTGAAAGACAATAGGTTGTGTGGGGTTTTTTTTGACAACTGTGTCCTCTTTTTGACAACTATGTCCTCTTAGTCGAGGCTGGGATTATAACTTGGCTAAAGGAACAGAGTTTTTTGGCAGTTAGAAAACTTTAAAATCACTACTCTTTGCGTGAGGTACAATCTGAGGCTTACATTACTTGCTGAACACATTTAAGTGATGCCTATAGATGTGCATATGTATTTTGTATGTATAGTATGGCTTCTGTGGCTCAGCACTTCAAAGCCTGCTGTTATTTTCTGAGGCTTATTTTGGTCAAAGCACTTCAGCAGCTGCAAACTTTGTTAGGATGCTTATTCTAGTTGTTCTCAAATTAGATTAAACAGTCATCAGAGCTTTTGCAGGTTTACGATAGCCCTGGAGCTGTCTTGACCTCCATGTGTTGTCCACCAGTGGCTGCCTCTTGTTCTCCATGTCAAAAGCAAAGGCGTATAATTGAGATTATTGGATGGGATTTTCTACTAGGTTATCACTGGGCTAACTTTCCCTCTTGATGTCAGCCAATGCCTCCACTCTTCCACTGGGAGCATCCATGCTGACTTCTTCTAAAAAACATACTCTGGGGATCTAATACAAGCTTCACTTCTGAAAATGTTGACCTCACTTTGTAAAAATTCATCAAGGGGACATTGTGTCCATAAGTGTCCAAGCAGGACAGGTGCCTGTAATGTCGCCTACAGATACAGCATACAGCAGTAGTGAGGGTTTCTTTCTGCAACTGTACACATTTCTAGAATGTCTGACTAATCAGCAGGGAAGAGCAGAGCAGCAGGGCTGAAATATCTCTCTTGAGTATGTCATATTCCTCCCAGAGATTTCCCTTTGGATGTTTAAACAGCCTTTTAACAAGTTGCTGGTCTAAGTAAAAAGACATAAGGAAACCCAGTGAGTTTTCTTGATGTGTTTTAGTCAGGGCAGCATTAGCATTATCTGCATTATACCCACTGCATTATAAGGGAGAGCAAAGCCTGAAGATGGGATTCTCACCTGGACTCATAAAACTCCTATCACACAGTTACCTTGAAGCACTTGAGCACCCTCAGTGAAGCCATGCCTTTGTACTTCACAAGACCATGGCCATGTCTTGCTGAACTGAGACACGAGTGGACTGCAGCTCAGGATGTAATGAAGAGGGCCATCCCCCTCCTCTTGTCTTGAGTGAGCTGTAATCCTTTAATCCTTTTTCAGGCACTGAGATTCTCACTTGGGTTACCTGCCTCCCGTGGTGATGCAGTGGGAAAATGAGTGAGCATTTCTGCAGTCAGAGTTGCAGTTAAGAAGTGTCATCTGCCCTTGACCTGAGCCATTGCAGAGTTGTTTTCCCTTAGGCTGAGAAAAGGGACTGAATTCGCAGTTATCATTGTGTGGTACCCATATTGGAAGAGTAACTCGTAGTAGTAGTGCAGAAAAACATATTGCACATGCATAGACACACATTCTGTGCATTACTTGTGTGCAGAATCTTACAGGGCCTAACAGCTGTCCTTGCAAGACCTTACCTCTGGGTGGCTTCCTATCCTTTTTGCCCAGTGTAGGAACCTTCTTTCTGATAATCTTGAACTCACTGTACTCTTATCACTGAATCACTGGAGTGGTTTTCATACAACACTAGAGACGCTGTCCTGGTCTCACTGCTTTGTAGTAACTTCTTGGTCTGCTGTGAAGCAAAATTGAGGTAATCACTAAATCTTTTCCAGCAGCATGAAACTCACTGCTCTGACTCTTGAGGCGGTCATCATCTCAGGTTTGAGGCTGTCCATTTTGTCCCTGGGAATGAACATGTGTGGCCAGAAGAGTATGCTCCTCAGTGGTCAGAGCTGTGCGGACATAAGTCAGGCCCTGTTTTGTGGGAGATGTTTCCATGTGCTGCTGATGTCCCTAAGGACTCAAACATACACTTGGTTACGCAGAGATGCTTTCCTGAAGCAGTTGTCACTCTTTTCTACAGGTACCACAGGATGCCCTCCCTTATTCTGCTTCATGTAACTGGTACTAGAATGATCATTTCCTGATAAATGAAGGCACTTAATCAGTCCTCTTCCCCTTGGAAGAAGGACTTTTGGGGATATTGTTATATCATTTAAAATAATATTTTGGAATTTACGTTTACATTGCTTTATTTTTCACTTGAGGTGACTGTATATAAATATTTTCCTCTATTTTATCATTGCTGATAAAGTAAGCCTACGGTATACAGACAAATAATTTGCCTTTGATGTATTGAAACTGTGAGATATAAAGTAGACTTCTCTCTTGTGTCCATGTTCCTAACTATAACTCTGTTCCTCTGTGTTTTTATAAGTTTGAATAAATGTTGCTTACGGGCAATGGAGAGCCTGCAAGCTTCCCAATAATTTTTATGTAATTGAAATCAAGCAACCCTAGTGAAGGATCTCACATATGTAATAATGATATATGTATATGTACAAACTTTAGAAAGAAATAAACCAAATGTATTTCATCTTCTGCAGATGACTGTTTCTTATTGGAGCCCTTAACTTTGCTTCATATGAGTAAGAACATGAAGGTGGCTTTACCAGCTCATACAGCAGCCTCTGTCTGTCCTGCTCAGGGAAGATATAGACCAATTAGCTGGTGCAGTGCTTTCCCTGGTGCACCATTCTGACTTCTGGCAGTTACTAGTTTCAAGGTTTCCTGAGGTAGAGGGTACATGTAATGTCTGCCTTACAGACACACAGTCTGAACCTGAATAACACTGCCAGAAGAGAGGCAGGTGTGGCCCCACACAAATATACAGCAAATGGTCCTTACCAAGGGAAGTATGAGGTGGCGTGTGGTTGGGGTAACCAGTGGAGCGAGTAGTACTGCATGCACACTAGTTCTGTGTGAGGGCAGCTGGAGCATGTCTCTCTTAGTTTGCACCTCTGCAAGAGGTGGCTTCTCTTCAGGCTATTACATGGTGTATAGCCTGCAGAGTTACCACGACTTAGCTGTGAAGAGACACCAAGAAGACAACTGACTGATTAAAAATTGGTTATCCAGTACATGGGTTGGAAGAGGGAAGCTGCAGCAAGCTGCTGTTTAGAAATGATTTGGAGTTGACTTCAAAATTTTTATGAGAGAGATTATTTGAGAGCACTGTCAAGGTTGGGGATTGCTGTTGGCCTGGTGGAAGAGAAGCAAGGACCCATGAGAGAAAGAAAAGTTGGATGTTAAAGGAAAATGGGGAGTGCAGAAAGACAGGTGGGAGTGGGTAAGAAACTGTGGCTATCCAAAGTGAGAAGCAGGCTGTACAATGCACAAAGCAAACGGCTTTGTGGTTGCAGTTCTTGGGTTGGACATGTCTCAGTGTGTGAAGATAGGATTCTGTGGGGAGAGTGAGTAACAGGGCAAGTGAAGAGGACATCTATGATACCAGGTAGGGCATGAAGAAACATTGCAACAGGGCTGAGAGCTTGAATTTGCAGACAGTAGTAGGGAAGACATGTTTTTTCTTACCAAGATCTCTGGAATGTTTGACTGTCTTGAGATGAATGAATGTTTTTTTGTATTTTTTCCCCTAGAGACTCAGAATGTTGCCTTTAGATGAATGGCAAGACCTCCATCACGTGAGATAGTTATGTGATTTTTTTTTTTTCCACATTATGCCATGGGATGTCACAATTTTCATTGCTGTTCCATCCTGGTTGCTTCAAAGCATTCATGATTTTTGGTTCCAATTCACGCTCCTGGATTAGTACATTTTTTGTGAAAAGACTAAACAAAGTGGTGGGGTGGATGGGCGGGAGTATTTTACAGCAATGTAATAAATGCTTCCTCTAAGCCCAAATGAATGTTTTAACTGTGTCTGAATGCTAATGTCAGTGCTGTTCACATCTTTTCCTATTTGTCTTCCTAGCTGACAAAGTCAACACTGAACATTTTCTGGTGATTTTCTGCCTGGAATCGTTAGTCATGTCACGTTGCTCATAATGCATTAAACTAGAACAGAATGACAGAACAGGTGCAAAGGGAGAGACAGATGCATTTATATTCTCTTCATTGTCCATTTTCAGTTCAAGTTTCCAAGTACAGAATATAATTATAAAGGGAGTCTGAAAGGACTAGCCTATGTATGCAGCTGAAACTTCCACAGTCCACACCTCTTCAGCTATTAATAAATATTGTAGCATGAGAGAGTGACTTAGCCCAAAAGTAAAGCACAGCTTGGTCTGAAATTGTCATGGGTATCTCTATGCTGGAAATAGGAAGAATGTTCTTACCCAGCAGAGCACTGATGTGCTGCAGTGGCCTCCTAAATGGACAATAGCTTTCAAGGTAGAGCTCAAAGGAGAATGATAGAATGATGATCTTGGTTTTCATCTGTCAGGGCATCTCATGATTCAGCTCTTTCCATTTTGCTGCTAAATTGATATTTTCTCAAAAGAAATGATGCCAAGTACTGTACTAGCCATTTCTTCCAGAAGAATGGCCATCCTAGAAAACACAAACTACTGCATAGCATACTACATAACAGCTAGCCACCATGCCATGTTAGCTGTCATGGTCATGTTCATTTTAGAGCATCTCTTCTGGTCCTATTCCACAGATAGTTTTTGGGTGGATCAGGTACATAGATGATGTGGGTCTTTGTTTTGCTGCTCTGCTCTTCACAAGACACAAAGACAAGAAGCTGAACAAAGATGATGTGGAGAAATCAAGGATAGACTGATTTGCCTTGGAGGATGTGTAAGGTAGTGTGTTGCTATTATGAACTGGAAGTTTGTGATGAGGTTTTGGTCCCCTTTATCTGGGCAGAGTGCGTCAGTAATACGGAGACTGCTCCAGAAACAACTATTTTTAATTTTCTTTTTTTTTTTTTTCCCCAAAATAGAAACAATGATGAATAAGGTAGAATATTAGAATATCTGGTAAAGAGTATTCTGAAAGGAGGGGTGCAGGTGCCTACAGATGACAGTCATGATGACTTGCAAACCTGACCTGGTGGGACTCCCCGCCGGGCTTTCCATCAGGTCTGTGCCTGAAAAACTTGGTGTGTGGGAGGGTGAGCTGCAGGGGGATAGATTACCACCCTGGTGATAAGTCATGTAGGGAGAAAAAAGTGGTGGATTTGTAAATTAATAGTAGATATGTACAGTTCATAAGATTAAAGAGTGTTAACAGCTTTACACACAATTATGTGTAATATGGTGGAAAACAGTATAATTGCAGATTAGCAATAGGGATGTGTTTATTTCACAGAATCATGGAATGTTAGGGGTTGGAAGGAACTTCAGGAGATCATCGAGTCCACCCCCCCATCCAGCACAGCATCACTGAGGGCAGGCCACACAGGAACAGGTCCAGGCAGGACTTTAAAGTCTCTAGAGAACTCCACAGCCTCTCTGGCAGTCTGTTTGAGTGCTCTATCACTCTCACGGTGAAGATTTTCCTCATGTTGAGGTGGAACTTCCTGTGTTCCGATTTGTGACCATTACCTTTTGTCCTACCACAGGACACCACTGAAAAGAGAGTGGCCCCTTCTACTTGACACCCACCCTTCGGGCATTTGTGAACATTAATAAGATCCCCTCTCAGTCTTCTCTCTCCAGCCTAAGCAGCCCCAGAGCTCTCAGCCTTTCCTCATAAGAAAGATATTCCACTCCCTTCATCATCCCCAGAGCTCTCCGTTGGACTTTCTCTAGTATTTTCCTGACCCTTCAAGAAACTTGGGAGACTAGAACTGGAGACAATACTCCGGATGTGTTCTCACCAGTGCAGAGTAGAGGGGCAGGAGAACTTCCCTCAACCTGCTGGACACACTGTTCTTTATTTGATAATCAGTATATTGATTACTTAATAGATTGACTTGTTTCTTAGCAATGTGTTGTTTAATCACTAAACAGTATAGTTTCCTCAGTTACATCTTCTTCTTGCCATCTAAATGGAGGGACCTGCTTCCTGAAATAACAGTAACATGGGGAGAGGGGCTTCAGGACATTTACTGTCTAGTTTTCACTTGCTTCAGCCACAAATGTAGTGACTTGAACAACTGCATGAACACTTGTAGGAGTATTTGAAAATATTTGAATTATGCAGGAGCTCTGCTAGTGACCACAGCCTAAAACAGATGAGTCTTGAAAATGCAAAATTAACAGTAAAAAGGACATAATAGGAAAACAAGATCTGTGAATTAAAATCTCAGAGACAAATAATACTGCACTGGTGTGCCTTCATCTCAAAATGTAGGTGAATGTACTGTACAGATGGCTAGAAGACTGCAGAAGAAAGCAGAATATAGCATCAGGGACTGAAAACTCTGTGGAAAAGAAGATGCAAGGAGAGTTTGCCCAAGAGCAGTGCTGTCAGGAACTGTTTGAAAGCTGAAGGCAAGAAGATATCTGAACAAGACTTTAAAGAAAAAGCATGTAAGTCAACTGACCAGTACAAAATCAGTTATCACTTGGAAAAGGAAATCCATGAGCAGCCACCTGTGAAGGTTGCCTCCCTTTGTTCAAGTGCTCTTCTGGGTGAAAAGTTTTCATTGCACCGTTGTTCACAGAGGCATTTAGAACACTGTCAGAGCTGCCATGGGGTCAGAAGAGCATGCTCTGTGCTGCCCTTCAGGGAAACCTGCTCTGAGTTAGCCAAGATAAATATTTCTTCAGCTTGGAAGACAGCAGCATCCCTCATCTGTCTGCTGGATAAGGAGTGGCTTTGCTGGAAAGGGCAGAAAAAAAACCCTCAAAACTAAGCTGAAGTCCATTTTCCACCTACCACTATACAGAGATTATCCGAAATACATGGGTTTTGGTGGATTGATAGTTGACTGTTTTCTTCCTTCCCCGAGAATATATGTGTTTGTTTAGCCAGAAACCATCTTTCTGATCTGCCTCACCTTTTGATGCTGAGCTCAGAATTGTGCAGTAAAGATGCTCTCTCACCTCTCTGGGAAGGTGAATATTTTTAGTCACTTTGAGCAACTTCTCCTCTCTGCCGACATGTATAGTGTAAAAAGCACACTTTCTCTTTTCAGGGTAATTCTAACCAGGACTTGATAACCAAGATGTGTGTCTCTAGACACTTGTGGGTAAAGTCTTCAGCACAGACACATGCCCTGTCATTTGAAAAGAAGTAGTTTTGATCAAGGTAATGATAGGGCTGCTGCTCAGAGGGGGTGTGGAGAATGCTTCTGTCAAGACAGAAGTGCGTGTTTGATACCCAGCTCTTGGTGTATGCTTCTTCCTTTGCCTTTTGTCTTTTGCCTTTCCTTTTGTCTTTCCCTTTCCATTTGTCATTCATTTCCCATTTCCCATTTCCTTTCAATTCCCTTCCCTTTCCTTTTCTCCTTTCCCTTTCTTTTTCTCCTTTCCCTTTCCCCTTTCTTTTTCTCCTTTCCCTTTCCCCTTTCCTTTCTCCTTCCCTTCCCTTCCCTTCCCTTCCCTTCCCTTCCCTTCCCTTCCCTTCCCTTCCCTTCCCTTCCCTTCCCTTC
>JANHFX010003956.1:60709-82845 GCA_027560015.1 Chloroceryle amazona
GCGCCTGGGCCCACCTCTCCCGCTTGTCCAGGTCCCTCTGGATGACATCCCGTCCCCCTGGTGTATCGACAGCACCACTCAGCATGGTGTCATCCGCAAGCCTGCTGATGGTGCACTCAATCCCGCTGTCTATGTTGTTGATAAAAAATGTTAAACAAGACAGTCCCCAGAATGGACCCCCGAGGGACACCACTTGTCACTGGTCTCCATCTGGACTTTGAGCCATTAACCACTACCCTCTACCTTCTCGATGTGGCCATCCAGAAAATTCCTTATCCAGTGAATGATCCTCCCATCAAATCCATATCTCTCCAGCTTGGTGAGTAGGATGTAGTGGGGAACTGTGTCAAATGCATACTACCTTAGTTCTCATCCTGGTAATATGCGAACACTTTGCTAACCCATGACCTCTGTTTGATGTGGATTTAGGTTAGGTTTAGGTGACCTGAGATATTACTGTACTCAGGTGCCCAGAGCCTCTCTTGGAAGGGTGTTGCTCTGAAATGAAACAGTACATCCATGTTTCATCTGAGCATGGTTCAGCTTGCACCACCAATGCACCTGAAGTTGCACTAAAACAACTATGCCATGAGGTACACATACTATTATGTTCCAGAGTGTTAGATCATGCAAAAAAATAATGTGGCAGAGAAGGAAACGATACCAGGCTCTTCCAAACCACTGCCTATACCCACTTTCTATCTTGAATAAAATACTTTATTACAATGCTTTGGCTGCACTGATTCCGAATTATGTGAACTCCTTTGGCTTCGATGCAATTTTGGCCCTGGCCAAAGCTAAACCTGTGTAGGTCTTGTGCTTATATACAGTTTGAACTGAGGCTGGTGTGGAATATAACAACCTTAGCAAAACTGTGACTTGTACTCTTTCAGATTTTATGGGCTTTGTTTGTTATTTTTTTTTCCCTTGAGACTAATTTATTTCAGAAACAGGTGGCATGGGAGAGAGTGAATGCATCTATAGAGATGTGTTCAAACTCAGACATTTAAACAGCAAGTAGTTGTAATCTCTTCTAATTTATTAACTTATACAGGGTCTATTACCACAAAATATTAACAAGAATAGGAAGGGGAAGTCAACAGCAACTAACTATATGCATCTTAGTTGTTCAGCTTATTAAATTGTAGTGATAGTGCAATTTGAAGACACTGCACAGCCTAAACTGTTGTGACTTCACATATTTAACTCTATAGTCAGTGGGGACTCCCAGTACTCCTTTGTTGTTCTTGGGGACCATTTTTCTTCACAGCTCACATACTGATTTCTTCTGTTAGAGGTAATCAGAAAAATCATGGAGAAGCCCAGGGCAGGGTCCAGATGGGCACTGGAAGAGGAAGACCTTTAGTTATAAACCATCAGTGTCTAATGTTACTATTAATTCTGCAGGAAGGGCATGAGAAGGGAAACCTGTAGTCAGTAGCTTCAAGGTCTGACAGC
Source organism: Chloroceryle amazona (assembly GCA_027560015.1). Classification (NCBI taxonomy): domain Eukaryota; kingdom Metazoa; phylum Chordata; class Aves; order Coraciiformes; family Cerylidae; genus Chloroceryle; species Chloroceryle amazona. Next base: position 62,168 of record JANHFX010003956.1, read on the forward strand.
AGCTGTTAGGGTCCCATGCACCACATGCATGCATGCTTTGCCTCCATGGTACTACATTTTCACCACTGCTTATCACCTTTCTTTGCTATACACATTTCTGGGCTCCCTCCTTGCAAGACCTTGGGTTTATCCTGTTACATGTTGATGCCAGCAAGCATTAGCAAGATGCTGGTTCTTCTGTATGTCTGTCTAAAATGCATCAGAAAGGATTTTCCAAGGACGTAGCAGCACCTTTACTGATTTTTCTAGCTGTACAATTGGCCAGCCCACAAAAATGAGGCAAGGAGGGTGTGGGGGGGAGCCAACACAAAAGATGGAGCAACCTTAAAGATATATAATCATATGTTTCACCAGCAGTGCCATTCAGGCTGTGAGGTCTGAGTGCTCACCATATGGAAACCTTTTTTAAGAGGCAAGACCCCACATCTGCTGGTGATAGTACATCATCATTGACTGGTGCCTTAGTCCAGCTGTTTTATATATCTCCAACAATGACAATGTCATCCTGCTGGTGACAGTGAGAGAAGGCAATGGGACCAGAGATGCTGGAAAGTTGATGGCCACCTGAAGGCCTAGTTGTGAGTAGGGAACTCCAGCATGCTGTGGCCAGGGCTGATGAACCTCTGACTAAAACGGGCAAATGGAGGCCTGTCATCCGGGGAGTTGGCAGGCACTAGTCAGCTCTGTGTTTATCTCTACAACAGCCTGGTTGTAGCCTGGAGTCACTGCAGTGCCTTTTCCTGTTTTGTCTCCAGCTGTTGCAAAAGCTGTTTGCAAGTGGCATGGTGCTGCCTGCCTCTGAGTCTGGGGAAGAGACAGGGGGTATAGCTGGGAGGCACTAATAGCCCTTGTTTTAATGCACTCTCTGAAAGCCCTGTCTGTGATGACACTGAATGAAGAGACAGAGAGCAGTGTCTCCTGAGAGAGGGAAAATGGGCAAGGAAGAAGCCCCCTTTCTAGAAATGAAACTCATTTTATTGCATTAAAAAATGGCTGGACACCTTCATGCTTTCACCTATCCATGTTGCCAAAAGCAAGAGGTAGGAATGTAGGAGCTGGCCAAGACCCATGGTACACTGAGCCTTATATCTTTGCAGAAGCACACTGTGGCACCCTATAGCTCTCTTGTGACTTCAGAAGGAGCAGAACTGGGAAATAATCAGCACTCTGGAAATGCCTTCCACTGATGCATTAACTCCTGTGTGTTTGCCTCAGTGTATTCAGCCTCCGGAAGTGGGATATGAGGACCCATGCAAACTGTGCTAGTCACCTCAAGAATATTCTGTACTAGTGACTTGTTAGTTTAGTTACAGGCTTTGTTATTGCTTTGTGTTTTTGAAGCCTATTATTTGCAAATGTTTCCACATCTGTGTGTTATTATGAGAGTGGAGTTACCAAGCTGCCCATCCACTAAGCCCTTCAATATTTGAGGCGTAGCCTTAAATTTCCATTTGCGACTTCCTCTGAGATGAATTCCAAATCCTTCAGTCCCTGAAGCTGCAGGAGATTCTTGCCTTCCTCAGAAGCTTTTCCTACACCCAGTTTTCAGTCACCCACAAATACTGCCAGGCAAGGGTGTAAGGGTGTAATTCCAACTAATCAGTGCACGTTCACCTTCTGAAGTTCAGGGGCTGCCCTGGAATGCAAGCTGCACATCAGCACCGGGTTTAGCTGCTGCCTTCCTTACTATTAATTCTCAAATGTTTAAAGCAAGTGAGTCAGCTTTTAAATGTTTCCTACAGAGCTTAACCAAGTAACATTTGGGAGGAGAAAAGCTCTTGTTTGTCTCCACTTCCCTTCCAGCTGCAAAAGACCATCTGAAGAACAGTGACACTGTTCCTCTTTATTACCTTTCCGTGACACCCATTCAGTGGAGCAGTTAAATCTTCCATTTTGGTGCCAGTAGGTGGCATTGCTTACTCTCTTAAATGCCTGAAATGTCAGCAAAATATTCTGCTTCGCCATTAGATGTACCCTGTTGTAAAGTCTGACAACCTTCCCTAACACTTCAGCAGCATCCAAATCCAGTGTGTAAATTTAGTCTGGAAATTAGTCTGGTTTCTAACCACCAGAGGAATGAAGTCGTGTGAGCACTTCCCTTCTGGAATTACAGGGGCAGAAAAACTAGGTAGCTTTATGTTCCATCATGATAAAATTTTAAACAGGGTGGCATGGTGTGGTTACCCATGATGCTAAAGAACAGCAGTCCCTGACCTTGTAATTCCTGCTGTGGTGTGCTAATGAAGTCTCCTGAACGGGGCTGGGCTGCTGGCACTTACAGCACCACCTTACCCTGGGCTGCAGTGGTGTTTGCAATCATGTCATGTCATGCCACTCCATGGCACAGATTGCCAAAGGTTGGTTTGTGCCTTCTCTCTTCCCAATCGATAGCTATTTCCTGTCCTGGAAATAAAGCACATGGGACACTATCTCTATCATAAAAAGACTGGAGAGTTTTCCAAGTGGGTGTTGAAAGTTCCTGAGTTTGGCACTGAAAATGCAACTTTGCTGAGAATCAGCACTCCAGGAAAGTGAACTTGGCAGGCTAGGGACAGCTATGGTGCCATCACAGGAGACGATTGTCTGGAGGCTGCTGGGAGAGGAGGGGCATATGAGGAGAAAGGCAAGCAGCACAAAGGCAACTGGAAGTCTAAGTGGTGAACCCCACCCCAGTGTTATCCTTCATCCAGGAAAAAGTACACAGACACATATATGACTCCAGGGGAAACCTCAGGGTCACTTGCAGCTTTGCGGTCAAGGAGTGTCCTGCAAGACTCTCCCAGCACTCAGCACCACTGGATTAGATTTATGAGCAGAAGACATATCCTTAATCCATTTATGAGGGGACTACTGAAATGGACAGGATACTTTAAGTGACATGTCCAAGATCACCCTTGAGATCTGTCTCTGAAGCAAGGGACTAACCATCATGCTGTTGATCCTGATTCAGAGAAGTGGATGTGCAAGCACAACTTTTTAACCATCCATCTCTGTGTCACTACATCCCAGAAGAATAGGACAAGGCGTCCCATTGCAAAAGATAGTCTGGTATGCTTTGAGCATGTTGAGGAGAGACTGTGTGATTCATCTGCTTCCTCCGAGGAGATGCTCTCTTTGTACAGACAACAGCCTGTACAAAAACGCTGAACAGTTCTCTGAAGGAGAACTAAGACCAAGTCAGCCCTGAACCACTGTACAACTCAATCATGGAGCATGGGGAAAGTCTTATGAGCTGGTCAAAGCCCACTGTTTGTGCTCCATCAAGTTGGCCTGCTTCTTGCTGTCAAGATGATAAACTGCACATGCCAGTGCTCTAGTGCCAGTACCTGGGATGACTCTTCCTTTCTTTGCACAGCAGGTAGATCACTATTTTCTCAGCTATTCATGGCATCTGACACAAATATAGGATGCATGTGAGGCATCATGAAAGCAGCCAATGGCAAAGGCAAACAGGCCGCTCTTGGCTCTGCAGTAATCATCATATGCTGTTCCTGTCTTTCATTAAGGAGAGGCCTTTTGGAGCACAGGTCTGCTCTTTCAACAGTTGAAATAGCCCTAATGGATCAAGCCCTACATGGTCTCTCCTGTGCAGCTGGGATCCTTGATCCATACCACTGAGATGCCACCCAAGGCCTTGATGGAGTAGGAGTAGGGTTCATCTGGCACAAGAATCTGAGCTATGCAGCAGAAATCATGAGCAAGAACTCAGGACACAGATAGTGACTGTAAACCCTTTCTCTCTTCACCTATACCTGAAAGGCCCTATGTTCTACCTCATGACTCAAATAACTGAGCAGAGCTGATGATTTTTGTCCCCTGAATATCAGCTCCGCACCAAGAACAAGGCCTGGAGAATACATATCCTTATTGGGTGACCATTATTAAATACCACTCAGTTTGTACCGTAATATTCCTTTGTCCCAGACTGAAGACTTCTGAATGAAGAATATAATTAACATCAGATAATGTTCTCTGTGAATTAAAAGGCTTTTGATTCCATTGTATATTAATTCTATGGAACCTACTTATTTTACACTTTCATAATTTATTTTTAAATTGCAACAAAGCACTGGAGCCTACTTTTCTTGAAAAGTGATGTATGACAAGCTGTGGGATGTTTTCCTGGGTGGAGTCAGGTTGTCTTCTCACATAGTGACTTCACTATTTTTGTTTGCAGATTCTTACTGAAAATTTGAGGGTGATTTAGGTTCCTAAATATGTGCCCAGTAGCATCTTAGACATTCCTGGGGTGTCCAAAGCCTTCATTCAGAATGTGCAGATCTGCTATGGCACCTGCAGGCTCATGGAGTTTACAGACTGTTGACTGCAAGGTATGGCATTGGTAGCTGGCCTCTTTGTTATGCAGTATAGGTTGTTGCTTGCATATGCATGTGTCAAAGGAAAAATAATGTTGTTTCCTAACTTTTGAGGAGTTATAGGGGAATTATCCTCTTGGGCTACTAGTCATCTCATCACCTGCTTTTTTTATGTCACGGCCAAAGCAGCTCACCCAGAGTGGACCCGCATAAGAAGGGGAAAAGAGAACAGGAAAAACTTCTATGGCAGGAAATCATGGATTAAAATTAACCAGTACAGCATGTCCACTTTAACAATACAAAATTACATACTCTCACTTGTGCAATCAAGGGGCTAAACAGAAGGCTGTCCATGCTTCAGCAGAGCAATTTGTTGTTGTTGTAAAACATGTCTCTGCTTTCTTTTCTTTTACAGTTAGGAAATCCCCCACCTGGACATGGTGGCCTTGGCTGCAGATTTCATAGGTCAGGCTGTCCAGACTGGCCTGTTCCTTTGATTGAGAGAGTCCTCCAGAGGCAGCAGCAGCTCAAAACACATGGTGTCTCCTCAGCCTTGGTGGGGGCCCTGCTCTGCTGTTGTCATTCCTTCTCCAACACTGCTTTTCATCTTGCAGGGTATATCATCACTGCCTTGATATCCATACAATGGGACTAAATTAGCCCTAAAGCGGCCTGCTTGGGTACATATCGTGGCATTGCTGTGGTAGTGAAGAGTTGACAACAGTTCAGCTGCCTGAGTGTGGATGGACAGTGAACATGGTAATCCCGTTCCTTGCAGTAGGCCCCACTCACACCCAGGTATGCTGCTTCTAGGAGTGTTTCAGGCTCTGTTACAAGAGCCATGATGCCTTTGTTGACTTCCGTATGGGAAGGAGGACAACAACAAAGGAAGAAAATAGGAATCCTCACTTGCTCACACTCCGCATCCTGTGTGTTGTGACTTCAGAGAAGAAGGATGCTTCCATAATAATCTAAAAAAGGCTTCTTTTTTTTTAAGAAAATTACATTGTGCTGTCTTTCCTACTACTCAGAACAAGCAAAGCTTAGGATTTAGTACCAAAATGGATCACATGTGCAGGAGTTTTTCTGGAGGTTTTGGATGTTGTTACTGACATGGGTGCAGCATGCTGCTCTCTGGAGACAAGGAGGGCTGTAGTGGAGGAATGGCAATGCAAAATATCTGAAGGATGACAGTGCTGGAGAGGCACATTAGTTCTTTCCTCTAGGATAAACAACAAAAGGGAATGAGAAGGCATGTAAGTAATTATCAAGGTCTTTATTTGATTCTGAGTGTCTGTACAGTCTGCAAAACCCTAACAGGAGTGGGAGAATGTGCCCAGGATATACAGCTCCTTAGGACTGTTCTTGGGGCATGAAAGCTAAACAAACCAACCAGGAACACAAGAGAGTGTAAAATGACAAACTGTGCTAACATTGCATATATCCCTGAAAGGACACATGTTGAATTAGCAGCCAGTGGATATCTCTTCATTATGAGACAGAGTAATAAGCTGTTTGGAACTTGCTACAGGCATAGTGGCTTTGTGTTTCCTTGCTGGTCTAGTCAATGAATCCGAGAGTTCTTTTCTTCTAATTATACTTTGCTGGCAAACACCAGCATTGACCTGAAGTGTGATGGATGCTGCTGGTTGTGCTAGGCTGGGACTTGGAGGCATTGCCTGAGACCAGGGTCCTGCTTTGTAGGCCTTGCACGTCCCAGGCACATAGTGAAAAAGTTTTTCAGCCTCCGTGTTGTCAGTGTTACTTGAGCACAAAACCAGCTACCAGATATTCAGCTTCTTATCAAAACCCTCTATGAGCAGGTTTAAACTAGATTTCAGGGGTTTTCTCCTCAAGTTTAGGATCAAGATCTTCCAAGGCCATATCCATTATTGGTAAGGAGTTGTCATGGATGTGTTTTGAAAGGAGCTGTATGATTTCAGAGCAGTCCAAGAATGCACATTGAATATGCCTGTGATTACTCTCTAGAAATACCAATTGGCCAACATTCTCAGCTATGTATTGCTGTAGACTTCTATGTGGCTTCTGCAGAGTTTGGCAGATGAAAGACCCAAGGGAGGAAACTGAGGCATAGCAAAGTGTTTAGGTTCTTTTGATTGTGTTTATGGTCCCACAGTGGGAGAAAATGTTACAAGATCTTTTGTCCATGACAAACATTAGCTGACATACATGTGCCAGGGTTTTGAGTGCTCTTAGGTCTTCCTTTCTCCTTCCAGGGATCATGTCATATAGTCTTTTAGCACCTCTTTATGACTGAACAACTGTTGTCAGCTCTTGGGGACAGATATCACAATTTAACAACTCACCACAAAAAGGTATTGACTCACAGGCCACCACTGTTCCTTCCTGAGCACCTGAAATGCCCGTGCAAGAGGACTACAGGGGATGCATTTGAGAAAATATGTGAGACACAATTACTCTAGTTTTAAAATCTCAGTATTGAACATGGTATCTGAATTGAAGGTAGGAATAGGGATAACTTGTTTTAGGACAGGGATTGCTTGCTTTAAGTATCTTTAAGACTTAAACTGTATTTTATCTACAGTGTAATAAGCTGTCTATGGTCAGTTTGCTGATGGTGAAAACCTCATGGCTGAAAGAGAGCTACAGGTTAAAGGTATTTATCATCCCCATCGGAATGAATTTTCATGTAGCAAGTGACCTTTCCCGAGGCAAAAACATATTAAGAAATATTTCTGAAGTTCTTAGCTTGCATTTAATTTCAGTAAATAATGAAGAAAATTTAAAATAGCTCAGAACAAGCAATATATTTTGTAATTTGTGTAATACTGTCTTTTTCCTAATTGTACACTGGGGATGAATGGTAGGAGTTTATGTCCTATTGCATAATTAACCAATTCATGCTGTTCTTTCCAGATTTTTCATAATGGTTTAGATGCTTCTGTAGCACAATGATGATCTTCTGTCTGGAGGTTTCTGCTGCTTCTTTTCCATTTCACTGCTTGTGGTAGAGATTTATAGGAATATTTCTGCCCCTTATCTTCAACTTTGTCTTATCAATAGCACACAAGAGCCTTTCTCCTTTATCTTGTGTATCTAATGACATGCGCATTGGAGCTGCAAGTTCTTTTTCCCTTTTTCTGTATTTCCCCTGCCCTCACCTGATGTACTAGAAATGTTCTTGGGCTCCTGTCATAGGGCAAAGAAAACCAGTAATGGATGTTCCAGAACTGTGTGTATTTTTGATTCTCACATCTGAAGATCCAACCTGGAACATACAGGAACTCCCATATTTTTCCTGCAGACAGTTCCCTCTGTAATGGATTAGGTGCCCAGTTGAGAAATAAATGGGTGTCAAAATGTTCCTCTAAAAATCTTTGAAAACTCTTGCACACATCATGAGATCTGTGTCCTTACATCTTTTGTTTTTCAGACAGCATGCAATGGGAGCACTCTCTGGGTTGGAACACACCCTAAACCGGTTTTCTTTTCTTGTTAATCAAATCCTGTATGTCATCCAAGAAAAATAACTGGAACTTTCCTCTGGCTGAATTAGCTTAACAGCTCTTAGAGCTTGTGTTTTACTTTCTGGGGCCTGAATTGTATTCTTGAGGGGTAAGGAGCAAGGAAAAAATGTAGAAAGAGACTGCCAAAAGCTGGTGGAAGGGACTTGAGTAGGTGGAAGGATAGCAAAAGCATCATCTTTGCCCCAGAGAGCTGTTCCAGTTGACTCTCTAGGGGGTTACAAGGATGAACATGTGGGTGGGAAGGGCTGTGATCCTGGTTGTTTGCCATCACACTCTGGAGCTTGGAGGGTCTTAAAGTGGGCCTTTACTGGGGGAGAGGGTCTAAAGCATGCAAGACATGAGACCTAGACTCTCCTTTTCTGCTTGTTTCTCAGAGGACATCACTGTGTGCTGTTATCTTCAGTCAATCAAAGTCTTAAGAGGGTGATATGTTTGAAGTAAGGATGCCCCTAAATGAATGCTTCAGTGTGCTAACTCTCTGTTGGGCATTTCTGTGTAAGGGCTTAAAGCACCCTGGGGGCTCTGCTTGAAATCCGTGACAAGGTTTCATAAGGAACATACCAGATAATAAAGTTAGCTTCCAGCATATCATCCTTTCTATTTTTTTGTTTGTTTGATTTTTGTTTTGTTTTGTTTTCATATGTGGAGACAGATACACACAGTTGATACCACCAAAATGCAGAAACCCAAGTCATGAATGAGAAGTCTCAGAAGGTGGTGAGGACATGCCACAGCTGTATACAACGGAGTGTTTTCAGTTCTTGGTGTGCACATCAACCTGTCATCAAATACCTGTCCCCAAAGCTACACCAACCCCCACCCCCGATCCCCCACAGAGACAAGTTGTTTGCAGATTGTAGATAGGCATCTGCTGTGGATGTTGAGTTACATTGAGCAATCATTTGTCTGGGCTCCTTGCAAGACAAGCTCAGTTCATGCAATTTCAGCTGTGTACTCCCTCTGGGGCATTGTGTCAGGAAAGGCCTTTAACTTTTAAAAAGGTCATGGCTGGACTGCTGAGGGATTTAGATTGCCGTTCTCTATCCTTGGGGAAGAGGTTAATTTTCCAGTGAGTGTGGGTGTAGAGAGACAAAGGGTGGTGTAAGGTCTTGGAACAAAACAAGTTTGAGGCTAGAGGTGAATAGGCCTGATTCTCCTCTTGAGTACTTAGATGGTAATTTATTAAGTTGGTTTACCCAAGTGCAAGGACCTTGGGTTGAAAGAGAAAGTCATAATCTCAAGTGAGAACAAAACAGAAAAGTGATCCACACAAGAAAAAGATTTATAGAAGTTGTGTATTTATGCAATGCAGATCACAGAATCACAGAATTTCCTAGGTTGAAAAAGACCTTAAGATCATCTAGTCCAATTATTAACCTAACACTGAGAAGACCTTGACTGAACCGTATCCCTCAGCACTACATTGTGACTCAAGGGACTCAACCACTTCCCTGCACAAACCTTTCCAGTACCTGATGACCTATTCAGTAAAGAAATTCTCTCTCATATGCAATCTAAACTTCCTGTGGTGCAACTTAAGGCCTTTTCCTCTTATTCTATCACTTGTTACTTGGGAGAACAGACCGATCCCCAACAATTTATGCACTTATAATTTTAACAAGAAAGAAAGTTTTTGAATGAAAACACTGTCTCCTGGTTTGTTCACATATCCTGTATGTTTTAAAAGGCTAGAAGTCTTTCCATCTTGTGCAGTCATAACACACAAAGCCAGTGATCTGATCCTACTTGAATTTGTGCTGGGTAGATGGGAGGCCTCCTTTGTGATATCCAAAGGTTGCGAGAATTATTCATCATAGATAGTAGCAAAATCTTGCATGGATCTGCTGTAGTTTTGAAGAGTTTCCAGTTACTGGAACTGTAGTTACTATAACTCCAGGAGTTACTGGAGCTTCAGAATCTCTTTTCACACACTTCTCACAAGGGCTAGTGTATACATCTTGGTATCTTGAATTCTGGGTTCGATGTTACAGGAGTGCCTTAAGCAGCACAGACTGATGGACGGACCAGGCTACATCACTGTCTGGCCAGCTCAGAATTTTGCTTTGAGAACAGGTGCTTGAGTGAAGGCTGACAGATACACCAGTCCACATGACTAATGCTAATTAGTTGGCTGACACAAAAAAATATGTGCCTTCAGGCACCATGTACTGGATTCATCAGCTGTTATGCTCTTTACATGTTCCTCCTGTTCTCAGGGGTTTGTCTGCAAATTTCACATGTGATTTTGGGATGCCCAAGCCCAAAATTGTCTTGTTTCTCCAGTTCCTGGAGTGACACAGCCTATAGAGAGGATTTAGAAATTTCGCTTTTGGAATGCACACTGTGATCATCAGATGACAGGTGATAATCTATCATTGCTGTAAATCTCTTGGTCTCTATGCCATCACCTAACCATGGTAAAAAGTTTGGAGAAGGGGATTTCTCACCGACTGTCAGCTAGTGCTGGAGAAGGAGTAACTAAGCACAGATATACACACTGACATATTTCAACAGGACCCCCATAGGAAACCTACACTGTCCCTTGCTCAAGTAAACTAATGGTCCCAGCCCCCTGCTTCAATGGGACTAAAATCTACTGACAGGTTGGCCTGGGAACCAGTTTCTTTGCAAATCCTCTTGGGGTAAGCAGTGATTCTCTTCTTTGAGGAGGCACCAGATTTTGTTTCCAGTGTGTAAATGCTTTGTTGCAGAAGAAGGGTCATCTGGCCAGGAAAAACGCCATCTCGTAAAAGGTCTTGTTTCACTATAAGGAAATAAGAACATCTTAGACTTCACTGACAGCTATTGCAAGCTTCCTAGTAGCTGATTAAAGCTGATTTACTGTATCTAGCGTGCTATTACAGAAGAAAATACCTTTCCAGGAAGAGCAAATTTGACAATTATACAGATGTCTAAACCATGAAAAGTCATTTATGTTTTTCATGTATCTGCATTTTCAGATTCAGTTTCCAGATTTTTAAATTTATGCTGCTATCACAAATCTCTGGAAATAACTTTGGGGAGATAGAAGTGTTTAGTTTTTGTCAAAAAGTATCATTTTAGAACGATACTTTTTTTTTTTTCTTTCAGAAAAAAAAGAAAATTGGAAAAGGGAAGGAAACTGGAAGCTTAGCAACAGAAATGTAAAAAGTCTGCATAAATTTAAGACTAAATATATAAAAGACATAGGGACCTGGTTTTGCCTTACTCTACAGGAAAGCAGATATTTGACCACTTTTTGTTCTATACACTACAAGGCAAATTGGAAGGGCTGGTCCTGCAGCATTTGGTCAAGCAGGAATCATTCACCTGTATGCATAAATCTGTATGCAGAGATCTGCCAGTGTGAGCAAGTCCAAAAGCAACAGCTCCAATGTATCCTTTCTTCAGCAAGTCCCAGGTATCTCGGATCATGTCTAGTAAATCATGTTTGTGATACTGAGCTCTGCACAAGCACAAGTGATCTTCTGCAGAGATCTGCAGAGATCCCCAAACCACTGACCAAGACAGTGGGTTACGATTAAGAGTTATATTTTTCTACCATTATTAGGGAAGCTGGCATGTTTTTGGTATGCTTCTCTGGCTAGTACTGTGCCAGCCAAAGGAAAGGCGACATATGTCTTACTCTGCCAGTGGGACCAAGTTTATAGCTGATGAGCACCGCTAGGACTGGCACTTGCACAGGGCACAGAGCAGCTGAATTGTTGTTGTGGATTTACATGGGATATTTGAATGGAAAGTTGCTGGATACAGGAGATTCAGTGAATCAAAAAAATCTTACAGCTGAAATACCTGTCTGAGGCCAACCACAACTACTCATATCAGTGATCAATAACTACTCATTACATCCAAAAAATGACAATATTCAACTAAGCTGGAAGGTAATTTCCTTTTCTACTTTTTAAAATCAAATTTAAAAGCATCTTACAACCCAGAAAGTTTTTAAAAATAGTGGTTTGCTTTAAAAAGTGTCAAAACAAAAAGCTGGAGTGGCATTATTTTTTAATCTTGAGCAACTTAATTAAATCAGCACAAAACTGCAAGATACTGTGATTGAGTCATAATGTAAGTTTTCAAAACAAAGAACTATTTAGGTTGAAAATACTTCTTTGAGCTTTACTTCCTCAAAAGAGAAGCCTGCAGCTGTTTCATCGTGAATTATCCATGGAGCACTGATTCCTTCCTTTACCATGCCTAATCAGCTCCAAATTTGCCTTAATGCATTGGCTTTATTTGCTCTGTTGTCTGTCTCTGCTTTATCTTGGGAAGGAATAAAGGTGACAACGCACAATCAAACAGGACATTGATTGTGCTCTTCAGTTGCCTGTAAAGCAACTCACTGGGTGAACCTCTAATCAGGATACTTTAATGTCCCTAAAGCACAAGGAAAGATTTTTTTTTTCCGATCTCCTTTTTCCTAGGAAAACTCTTATATAGAAACCATTTTTTGCATGTTTTACAAGTGGAAGCTCCTTTGAGGATAATACTTTCTTTTACAATGCGTTCTTCTCTCTGGGCTGTTAGAAAAGAAATACACAACAACAACAACAATCCCTGCTTGGCCAAGATGACAAACCACAATATTCAGAGGAAACAGATGGTGGCTTTCCACTAGTTTGCTAGCAAATGTAAATAAATGATAAAAGAATTATTCAGTGAATCTGACTGGAGATTAACAAGCAAAAGAAAACCAGGGGTAGGTTGTGAACTGTTCACTAATCCTAAAATGGTTTGAAGCCCTCAGGAGGGCAAGTCTCATGAAAGCAGGTAGTTTATGTAAGACTTCTCTTTTCGTCCTGGTGGAAGATTACTTACGACTCACAGCTTGCATTACAGAAGAGTAAATGTTTAGCCTTCATGGCCACTGGGAAGAGTTTGACATGAGAATGTTAAACCTCAAAGACCAGAAGGCAAATAAAAAATAACCCATCCTTTGTCCTTTGAAACAAATCAAATAAAGCCTAGCAGTCTTTAAGCTTGACTGAGTAGTGTTAATTCTTTTTTCTGTTTGTATTTTCTACAGCTTCTTCTCAGGGCTGTCAGTGCAGTCCTATACCTCAACCACAAGATTTGTAGAAAACCAGAGGTTTAAAACATATGTATGCAATTGGATGCATCCCTTGCATGTGGTGGAGCAAGTATGCACGGGTTTGATTCATGCACAGCCCACCTGTCCTGTTGGGAAGCACAGTGTCATCCCATTCCCAGCATCTCATCACATTTTCTGCAGTGGCATTTACAGTGGGTATAGGTGGCATTTCTAAGACCTGAATTCAGGATCACATCTAGGTCAGGACTGCTGCCAAAGAGAGTCCTGCATTTTGTAGTCCAGGGTGCCTAGGCATCTCACAGACAGACATCTCCAGAATTAGCCCATGTCTGGTAAATACAGATGTCCTTGGAAAAAGCTGTCTCTGTAAGGAGCAGTCTGAGCAGTGAGATACAGAATCTGCCTTTTGCATAATAACCTGTGCTACAGCTGCTCCATGGGTAAGTGCTGTCTGGTCCAGAGCTGGGGGCAAGCTGAGGCATCCAGCAGGAGACAAGTGGCAAGATTGAGTGCCAAGAAGACCTTTGGTGGGCTGTGGGAAATTTTGTGCAAAACAAATTTTTGTCAGATTTACATCAAAATGGCCTCAGGAAAGATTTGATGTTTGGAGGAAAATGTAAGCCAGCAGTGGAGAGCCCACAATTTCTTTTCCCCGGAGAGGAAAAGCCTAACTCCAGCACTGAAGGCCTTGGTGCATCATGGATGTGCTGTCAGAGGTGGCACCCACACATGGGTCGGCTCCCCTACCCAGTGAAGGCTCCGGCCATCCTGTGATCTGGGGGTCTGGTCGGCAGCTACCACAGGGGACCACTGCCACCAGCAAAGCAGATGCATTCCTGGAACCTTCACACTTGTCAGAGGGAGTTTTCACTCCCTCTGCATCCTCACCTCAGTTGTGTGAGTCACAGTGTTGCATGCACTATCCTGGAACTTTGCCTTTTGTTTTCCAAATATTTTAAGGTCAAAAAACCTTTTAATGTTTGTCTTAAGTCAAAAAACCCACACTTTTTTATGATCCTACATGCAAGGGCCTGGAAGTCTTAGTTCTTATTCTAATATAAAACAATACCTAAGGATGTGAATGACTTTCGACATCATGACCCTAGAAAATTTGAGGAAGAAGTTTGTTCACTCAGTAACAAAGGAACAAATATTCCTTTAAAAAGCTGCATTCACGGAGTTCTCATGGCATTAGACTGATTTGAAATAGAATTCACATGTCCCTAAACATATAACAGTAATTCTTAAAATTCCCACAGGGTAAGTAATTTGAAACAACCCACACAGCTATTTTGCTTGTTTCCTGGGGGCCAATTTATGCCATAGTTTGATTAGTTACAATGTTATCAGATGCCTCAGAAAAACCGGCTATGCTAATAGTACCGTTACCCAATTCATGCCTGGAGTCTGATCTTAAGAGATTTCTAGGTCTTTTAGTGAACCCTTGAATGGCCTCTTTATAACTTTAAACACAGGGACGTTTACTAAGGTAGAAATAGCTAAACAGGAAAGTTTATAAGAACAGCCATTCTTGTTTGGCATCCTACCATCTACACAACTGCAGACTTGGGTGTACATGTGACTACTCTTTCACCACTAGACATGAAAACAAAAATTTCCCAACAGACTTCAAGGACGTGCTGGGAGATGTGAATATGAAGAAGGAGAAAGCGCTGGTGGAGCCTAGACAGATGCAGCAAATACTTCTCCTGCTCTTCATTATTTATTCTGGTTTTATACCCCTTAAGAAGGCAAGTGTGTGGGAACCCCATCCTTCTAAGGGAGGTCTGGGGTCTGGGTCTTTTGCTCCTGACTTTGTACACAGACTTGAGGCAGTCCATTTCAATCTTTGGTGCCTCAGCTTCCTATTCTCTCTCTACAAATTGCTTACACTCGGCCTTAGGATCTACAGAGGACAAGAGCTGCAGTTAGTGGTTTCCTTCTGAGCAGCAATGGGGTCTTACTATTGTCTGCTATGGGCTCAGGGAAGCACTGGGGCACAGCAGGAGTGAGTCAGGAGAAGGATGGTGTCAGAGACCATCAAACCAGCCAAATTTCTATCTGCTGTATATGTCCTCTGGATGGTGTAGAGGACTGTCATGTTGATGGGCAATATGTTTTTGCTTCTGGGGCTGCCCTTGACACCCAGGGCTGGTGCCCCTGGACTTCTGTCAGGAGCTGGAACATGCCTCTTCTCTGCCATGGCACATATCAATGCTTTCAGTGACAGATGTGTGCCTTTCCCATTAGAGATGCCAGACTTGAGCACTCTGTGACTTTAAAAACAGATAAAAGTTTCCCCAGATTTGTGGCTGCCATAAGCAGATGACAATGATGGCATCCTTTGATGCCCTGAAGACCAAGTTGATGTACTTCCCTGACATGGTCTTTTTGCATGAAGGGCCCCCAAGGAAAATGTAATTTTCCACCATGGAAATCCTGCCTATGGGATCTGAAGACCTCCATGACCAAGGAATCAGGTCTGCCATTTTTCACACTCCTCCCATAGTTTGTATGGTGATCTGAGGTGGTTTATGAATGGTGGGATCTTGTTGCTGCAGCCGCTGCTCTCTCTCCCCTTCCCCTCTTCTTCATATCTCCTTTTTTGTTGCCATGTCTTAATTTCAGCAGGAGTATCTCTGGGGACATGGATCACATCTGTACAACTTCCTGCAAAGTGTCAGCATACTTGTCAAGTCAGTGAAATAATGTAATGAAGGAAGTAGATGGAAAGTAATACTATTTATTGTTTATTTACATGTGGCAAGTAGAATAGACCAGACAAGGAGATTGTACTGTGCATATACAAACTTGGCCGCTTCCTGTTCATAGCTTGAAGCCAGATCATTACCTGGATTCAAGGTTTGCTCAAAATATTTTAAATATGTGCAAGACCTAAAAAATGATGTACATAGAAGTTAGGAGCACAAAATCACTGCAGAATTGTTCTGCATTTTCTGGAGGCACTGCATGAGTGTGCTCTGACCACAGGCAGGCTGAGCTATCGTTTGGAAGCACACCCATGCTCCATGAGCACTTGGGTTGGATGTCCACAGCAGGAGTGTTGGGCTGTGAGGGATTTTTTACTCACCAGTTGTGAAATCCCAGAGCAGTGATCCAAACTTAGCCTAAACTTTAAGCGAAAATTAAACCAGCTCCCCTTGGGGATGAGATGGAAATGTCAGCCCAAGGAGGAATCTGTTCTCAGTAAATTGTGAGCAACCGAAGGAGATACAAGTTGGAATCCAGCCTTGGCTGCACCACACACCATCTGGCAGCCTTGCAGAGCAAAATAAAGGAAAAGCAGAAGGTGTGTGATTATACTCTCCCTCTCTAGAGAGCCCAGAGGCCAGAAAAGTGGCTTCTATTCCCTGATACATTTCTCAAGGCAGAAATGACACATTCATTTTCCCACACTGGAGATGCCGTGCATTGCACTCTAGTCCTCCTTGCTCTCGCCTTGGCAGGCAGGGATGCAGGCTGCCAGGCTGGGACCTGAGTGAGAAGGTTCTGTTCCCACAGTCAGAGAGGTGAGTTTAGCAAATCGCAGAAGAAGGGAGAGCAGGGGATGCTGATGTCTCTCCAACAGGTACCCTGCTGGCAAGACGTAGGGGCTTGCTCCTGCCCCTGCAGGCTTCTCAGCACCACTGGGATTGAGTGCTTTCAGACAGGCAAGAGCTCTTCTCTCCCCTCTTCCCCCTGCCCTTGCACATTTTCGTAACCTTGCAAAAGTTTCAGACAACATCATCTTTAACCTACTGCAGGCAGGGCTTTGGAGCCACATGAGGGAGAGAAAGGGGGACAGTACTTAACCAGCCTGATGGCCAATGAGTGGGGAGCTAGACTACACTCCCCTACACACCACCCCAGAAGGGGTGTAGGAATGTCTCTCCCCTGGCATTGCATTTTGAAAGATGTGTCTGAAGACACAGCTAAATGACTTTGGCAGGCACTACCAGCAGTGCGATAATTAATTAAAACACTGTTGAGAAAATCATAGTGCAAGCTTACTCCTCAGCCAGATCTACAGTTTACTTGCAGAGCAGGGCATCCTGCTCTAGCCCATATATTTTACACAAGGAAGATCCCCTCTTCCTGTTGCCTGTGTGACACTGAAGACTGAAGGAACATTTCTGCAAAACCAAAAAGTGAGCAGGAGGAACAGGTACCCTGTCTACTGCAGTCAAAGCTGCAGCTGCCGCACAGTTTCCCCTATTTCTGTGCCTTCAGCTGAGCTCTTCCAGGTAGCAATAACAGTGAAGTTGTACGGGTTGTGTTCCTAAACAGACACCCAGGTGGCTCCTTTCCTACTGCTGCACATTTAGGGAGATTCAAGGTAACCATGACATGAAGACTCTCCTGCAACCATAGCTCTTGCTTGCCTGACTGCCTGTCACTGGGCTGCCCCTACCCTTACTGACATATACCTGTACACCTTGCTCACTGCCAGTGTGGAAAGACAGACAATACTGTGACACAAAAAGGACTTCTAGATCAGTGTTGGTGGGGCAGACTTGCCACAGGTCACCCTCAAGGCCCTGGTTAGCTTGATTCTGTGTTGCTCCTTCCTTGGAGCGTATCAAGAGACTCAGGCCAGGACAAGAGGACCACCACTGCATGCAAAGCTGTTGCTGTTGCCCAGTGAGCCCTTATGGACACAGGCAGGGAAGAGTAATTTTTTATCTTCAAACTTAGGTTTCATAAAAAATGTCTGGTTTTCACAAAAAGGAATTTTAAAGAGTTTTTAATGTATATCTTTGCACAAACTTAAAGTAGAAGAAAAGGATCTTTTTGATTGATTGATTGTTTGTTTAAACTTATTAGCACAGAAATCACCTGGAAGCTTATTCTGAGTCTTTGGATTTATTTTTTTCTCTTCTGGGGGGAAGCACAAATTTAAATATTTATAAGGAGAAAAAAAGTACTTCTTTCTTACCTGCATTTCCTAGTCAGAAGGAGAGCAAAAGATTTTTTTTCTTGTTCCTAAGGAGATACTTTTGTTGGAAGACCTGTCATCCTGGAATACCTCTCATGCTCAGCTATCAAATCTTTTATATGAATAGAACTAAAACAGCACAGGAATTTTCAAAGTTAGTGTTACTGTCTCCCCCACTCTCCCCTGCTCTCCCCTTTTGCCCTGTATTTCAAGCTGTCTTTGGAGCACTGCTGTGGACATGAAATTTTGGGTTGATTCTCTTCTTGCTTGCTATTGTGTGAGGTCAGTGAATTTGCTAGGTGTTTAGCACAGTGACACCACACAAACTAATGCTGCCCATATTGTGGTGGAGACACGTGGTCTTGTTTTGTCTTTAACCTTCCACATGGTCTGTGGGTGCAAGTACCAGCCTAGTTAGGCAACTCCTGTCTCCATTCCTCCAGATTTCCCCCCAGCTCCTTTTTAGAAATAATGTGTTTTAGCTCTCACTCTACTACCTTCCACCCACTTTGGAATCCTTGAGTACTATAAATCAGACTAATTTATTGATGGGTTTTTGCTTTCCCCTATAGGATTATGTATTTTAGAGACAAAGCAGATGTCAAATCCAGTTAGTGATTGCACTGAAGCACTTTGAGTTCATGCCATGAAGCTTCTTCTCCACACATTTATGATTATCTGCAAGGGAAAGAAAATTTTTAAACATTGGCAAATGTGCTGTGTCAGACTGGTGCAACTGCACAGTGTTTATTGTTCAGGGACACACTCTGCCTTCATGAGGTTCTATCTATTTCAGATTATTTTGCAGCTGGGTTTACAACAGATTTAGGCAACTTGTTCCAGACCTGAGAAGCCAGAGTTATCCCTTTCACACACCTGTCTTTCAACACTTTAAAATTTCCTTTTAGTGTTTTGGGTTTAATTTTCCTTCTTTGTTTTAGTTGGTGAGTTTCCATAACGCTTTTGGATTATGTTTTAAAATTAGGCATGGGCATGAGAAGGAATAAAAATTATGCAAAAAATCATTTTTAGTATAACAAATTCGATTTTATTCTGAGTAGTTTGTAAATCTGCTGCCTGTTCTTGCTATTGATGAGTTTCACAATCTGTATTGGGAATGAACTGAAAGTCTGATTACAGCCTGTGGATTAGCAAAGGTTGCCGTCCAGGGTTGGCTGGCCAAGTATTGCCACTGCTCTTTTCTACCTGCTTAATCTAATCCTGTTAGCTGTTAAAACTGCTCTAGTTGTCTTCCCATATGTGTATTATAAGTTTTTGCTGCAGTAGCCAGGGATGTAGCTGTGTAAAACAGGAGTCTTCATGATCTGTTTTGCTCGGACTAGGTTGGTAGTGTCACCTGTGATTACGGTGGCCTGACAGTCTCCACTATAGTAGCTTGCTTTAATTTGTCTTTTAGTTTGCCAAACGTTGCCTTCAGAAGATAGAATTTTCTAGGAAAGATGTCTGAACCTAGATAGAATCAGAATGATTTCTAGGGGGTTATTGCATTATGGAGTTTAAACTAAATAAGCTCAAGAGAAAATGCGTTATTTAGCCCATAACTGGGGAAAAAAAAAGATGAGAAGATTCTTGCGGTTGTTTTGATGAGAGGGTATCAAACACTGGTCAGAAGATATACTCAATACTTAACATGCTGCAGTACAAATCATATTTTTCCATGCTCAGACCACCACCATCCTCTGGTGAGGAAGACTGCCTGCAGCCCCTTACCCCCAGCATCCTCTCCTCCTGTGCCTCACTCGCTGCTTTAACTCCCCTCCCTGACCCTGCTGCCCCAGTTGTCTCAGCTGGAAAGAAAGTCTCAGTGTAATCAGTTTTCACCCTCATTAAATTCTTCCAATGCCATTTGGATATAAATAGGGACTGGAGGTTGAGGAACTTCAAATTGTGTCCCGGGGGAGATGTATTCTCACTTACAGACTGCACTGGTCTTTTAACAGAACTAATGTAGCAAAGGTGACCGAGTTCTGCTATACTTGAGCAATCTATTGAATAGCCTCACTACTATGTTGAATAGCCCTGCTAATATGAACCAGGTATATTTCAGCCTCTGAAACCTGCCTGATCTGAGAAGAATCAGTTGCTCTGGAAGTGAATCCCATTTGCTTCACGTTGCAAAACCAAGGGAGTGGTCGTTCCTTGTGTCATGGGCTTCTGTATGAAGCCAGGTCTTTGTCAACACTGTACAGCGAAATGAAACCTGATCTTATTATTAATTCAGTATTTCTCTATTACATGTCCTGACATAACTGATCTTTCACCTAGTGGCCATCAATGCAGAACTGTTTGCAAACCGCAGTGGTAAGAAAAGGGCAAAGAGAGCTGAAAAGCTGAAAGAGGCAACTTTGCATTTCTCCAGGGTACAGATGCAATCTCCAGCAAATTAATTTACACTCCAAACTTGTGTCTTGAGTGCTGGCAAAACAAGGTTTTGTCAAAGGTTTTTCAGACGGCCCCTCGCAGGTGATGAATTGAAAATGCAGTTAACAGTTGGTTCCTGATGCAAAAGCATGAATGAGAGGAAAAAACTTATCTGAGAAACAATGGAGCTAGGTCGCCAAAGGCAGGGAAGACCAAAGGAGGAGCGGCCGGGCCGTATCCTGGCTGTGCGGGCAAGACTGGCGAGGCACAGCGCGGCGGGGAGCGGGAGGAGCTGGGCCTTCAGAAGCTGGGGTAGATGCGGGTGGGCTGAGGGAGACAGGCTCGAGGGCTCAGAGCCGAGTCTCTGCGCACTGATGCGCTCTACCCGAGATGTTGGACCTCGGCCCTGCCTTGCGGAGCCCGCGGCCGTGCCGTCCGAGGCCAGCCAGGGGAGCGGCGCCCGGGGGCAACAGCCCGGCCCCCCC
>JANHFX010003957.1:0-20284 GCA_027560015.1 Chloroceryle amazona
GAAGGCTCTGCAGAGGGATTTGGACAGGCTGGAGTGATGGGCTGAGGTCAGTGGGATGAGGTTTAACAAGGCCAAGTGCCGGGTCCTGCACTTTGGTCACAACAACCCCAGGCAACGCTACAGGCTTGGAGAGGAGTGACGGGAAAGCTGTCTGGCGGGGAGGGACCTGGGGGTGCTGGTGGATGGCCAGCTGAACATGAGCCAGCAGTGTGCCCAGGTGGCCAAGAAGGCCAATGGTATACTGGCCTGTATCAGAAACAGTGTGACCAGCAGGAGTAAGGAGGTGATTGTGTCCCTGTACTCGGCACTCGTGAGACCACACCTTGAGTACTGTGTCCAGTTTTGGGCACCACAGTACAAGAAGGACATGAGGTGCTGGAGTGGGTCCAGAGAAGGGCAGTGAAGCTGGTGAGGGTTCTGGAAAGCATGCCTCATGAGAAGAGTCTGAGGGAACTGGGGTTGTTTAGTCTAGAGAAGAAGAGACCTTATTGCTCTCTACAACTACGTAAAAGGCAGTTGTAGTGAGGCTGCTGTTGTCTCTTCTCCCAAATTAGTAATGATAAAATGAGAGGAAAAGGCCTCAAGTTGCATCAGGGGAGGTTTAGATTAGATATTAGGAAGAAATTCTTCACTGAGGGAATGGTTAGGCACTGGGACAGACTGCCCAGGCAGGTAGTGGAGTCATCATCCCTGGAGGTGTTTAAAAAAGGAGGAGTGGATGTAGCACTTGAGGCTATGGTCTAGTGGATAGACAGATGTTAGGATGAAGGTTGGACTTGATGATCCCAGAGGTCCTTTCCAACCCTAATGATTCTGTGATTCTATGAATAGATGGCTTTTCTTTATTTTGTCAGGAGTGAAGTATTCCTGGAAGATATACTTTGTGAAACACAAGCTTGTAGTCCTTGTGTGAGAGTGGCTGAATTAAGTGTAAAAGTCTGGGATATTCCAGAGGCCAAAAGGAATGATTAGATAGTAATTTCTGGCATAAATCTTAGTACATAATCAGAGATGAATCTATCTAATATTATTTATGAGCTCTGGGTTAATGATACAGATGTGCAACAGCGTGTAGCAATGCAGAACTTATACTTGGAAAGGTCAGATCCATTTGTAGTGTCTGATGATAAACTTCATTGTGTCAGCTTTAAGTTTTCACTCTATATGAGAGATTATCCCTTTTTCCTTACTCCCTGTTGTACTTATTCCTACACAGGGAAGTAGATGCTTCAGCCCAGCAGAAGGGAGACTTCAAAGAACAGGCTGCTTGTGGGTACCACAGTCAGTATTTTTAGAAAGAAAGGCTGAGAAATATTTAGATAGGATGCTGCAACATGTATACAAGTGACAGACTTCCAGGCAAATGAGCATGGATGGGATTGGGCAAATAATCAAGAAGCTGTATACAGCTGTCAATTCTAGTTTCTGTTTTCACAGAATCCTTGTAATGCTGGTTGTAAGCGACCTGTAAATTCTCTAGTCCATCCTCAAGTTGAAGGCATCAGACAAAGCTGTATCTAGTCTGATTTACACTTCATCTCTAAAGATGAAGACTCCACCATACCTCTGTGTGGGAGAGATGTTTTGTTTCAGGACTGTATTGTTCTCCTGCTTAAGAAGTTTTCTAGGGTTCAGTCTGATACTCCCAAGGTGAAATTTCTGGTTCTTGCCATCTTGAACCTCAGTATATTCCAGGTTCCTTTTCTGAATTAGTCATAGTTTTTTTTCAAATTAAATTATTCTTGCTTTCTTCAGCACTGGAGATCAGCATGCACCTTGTTCTTCTCAGAAGATATTGGACATGTTACACAATCCAATGCTGTATCATGCTAGAGTTGAAATTCTAGCTGTTCTGCCCATGCCATGGGACAAAGTTACATCTGCTCATGTGTATGTTCATTAGAGGAATTGGGTCCCCTCATCATCCCAGCACACTCACTGGGGAGGACCCACAGACACAATAGGGAGTGAAAGCGTGACCAGACTTGTGGTTGGTAGCATCTACTAAGCCAGCAGGTAGGATGATCTTGTCAAATGTGACACACAGCCTTGGTGGATGTGCAAGCCACATTTCATGCAGCAAATATGGTACTGCAGGCAGAGGAGACTTCTCTGTGTGTATGTTTATGTCTCCTGCTCTGAGGTTCTGTCCATGGAGGGTTTGGGAGTCCTGCCCCGGAGCATTGTCTGCTGGAGGCACAGTGAAAGTGCAGACACTGAAAAGGAAGAGAGGCAGAATGACAAAAGAAACAACTTCAGTCTTCCCTTTGAAAACTTGTCATGATTTTTCTGTGTTAGCTGAGACCCTTAAAGACTCTCATGGCCTATTCTTGGCTCCATGTCCAGCGACTGTGTTATATTGGCCTAGGACATGGGCTCCTTAGCACCTTACTAGGATGACACAGAAAAACTGCTCCCCAAGTGTGCGGCTTGTATTAGGTCAGCCAGTGTGTATTGGCATAGTGTGAGGTTTGGAGTGGGGGTTCTTCGCAGTTCTGTTGCCATTTATAGTTCTGCATTTTGTATCTGTGACTGGGAACTGAGTTACTGAGTCTCGTAAGGTAGCAGAGTGTGGGAGAACAGGAAGGGAAAATGTGCTGGTGTATTTCTGAGATGCCAGTGCCAGGTGATTAGCTTCAGTTTGATTTCTGTGTGCAGGGAAATAGTTTTGTTTGGTTTTTTTTCTATCCAGAGTTTCTATACTCGCACACACTGACAATTTTGGTTTTGAACAGGCAGCAATGGGAGCCGTGTGCCAAAGGTAAAGTGACTTGTGCTGAAGGCCCTAATAATTGAAATCATGGATAAATCTCATAGTCTGACTGACACCATGACTCACTGTTAGAATTGGAGGAAGAACATTATCTTTGACAAGGCTTATTTTAGAATTTTGAAGAAATTTATTTTATGTTTGATTTCTGTTTATTATTCCACAACATATTGTTTAAGATGAAAAGTAGAGACATTATTTTGTTGGACTGTTTTGTGTGGGAAGGATGGGGGTGACATGACCAAATAACTCGCCTCCAGCTCTGCTCATGAGAATTTGGCATGGATGGGCAAGAGTTAACCTAATTTAGGTAGTTCTTACAAAGATTAGACAAATATCAAGAAAAGATAAAAATAAATGTGTTTGAAATTTTAAACACATTTGCCCTGACTTACACTTATCTTTGTGCTTGCCACCCACAAACATCTTGGCAAACAATTTACTAGCAAGAGTGTTCTCTTAAAGAGCAATCTCTAGCTCTGTGCTGCAGAACAGTCAGGGAGATTGTGTTCACGGGCAGGCATATTAGAAAACTCAATTCTCTTCATTAAGTCAGTGGCATCAATAGCAGCTAGTAGGTCTAAAATAGTTTGATCAGGAGGAAAGGAGCTAAGGCATACTGTGTGGTGTGCTTGGGAAGAGAGCAAGATGCTGGGCTGCAAGTGGAGAGCATGTGGTCTGTCACGGGCAACAACTCAAGTAGGAAATGAATTCGTGACGATTATAACCTGCTCATTCTAATCAGGAAGAAAAGTAGAGAACTGCTAATTATTCCCATCCAAAGTGGAATGCAGAGAGATGTGCACCATCCTACTTTGCTGATCAATTTCCATGTGCTTATGAACTTAAATTTGACCAAAAGTCTGTACAGCTTAAAAAAGCCTGGAAATCAGGCATCCACCAGACAGGCTTCACTAAAGAAGAGCTGTAGCAGAGAAGCCTATTAGTCAGGTATTCCCACTCTGGGCACAGGGAAGTTTCTCATTGGCTCACTCTGCAGTGTTGCTGGTTCAAGCCTGGCCAGGGGTGGTTTGAGGGGTGCACCCACAGTAAACGTGGCCACCACATGGAGGAAATGCCAGAAATTGGCTCATTCTATTTCAGTGTCTGGTCTCTTTCTAGCACATGTGGCACAAGCACCTGCATAAAGCAAAAGCAATTTGCACTAGGACTTCTATGGCCTCCAGACAAACTTCAGCAAAACTCTCTGCTCCCCTCAGCCTGCCAAACAAGTCTGCAGATATAAACTGTGTCTTTGTGTGGTCTCTGCCATGAGGCATGTTTGGCAATGCTCTGTGGCTGCTTCTTTGAGGTGAAACAGCCAGTTTGCTAGGGAAGCTCCTTGATAAAAGCCTCGAGCAGACTAATTCTTGTAGAGAGGGAAGTTGAAGGTGAAACAGGTTCAACTCAGGGAACTTTTACTTAGTTCCAGACAGCACACATTTCTGATGACTGATTAGGGTATTGACCAAAAAAATAACACAAACAACTTTTGTCCTTCTTCCCCTGACTTACCTTAAAATCAAACACTTATTATCCCCCCTTCCTAGCCTCAACTTCCCTGAGTTTCACTCCATGTTACAGTTAGTCTGTAACAGAAGAAGTAGAAGAGTGTGGAGTTGTGTGTGGAAATGTTTCTTGTTGCTGCTCTTTGCTTATTTGTTTGCCACCATTTACCTCAGGTTTTTCTCTGCTGCTCTTTGCTTCTAACTCATTCTCATGGAGCTATTTCTTAGTGTCCCCACTATGATGTGTGTCACCTATGGCTGCAGTCCCCCCAGTCTCACTAGGTTGAGTTGTGCTAGAGAAGAACAAATCGTCTTTGGACAAATTTGGCTAGCTGTAGAGGTGCTCCTGGGCTGCCCGCACAGGATCTGGGCTCATTTTTGCTCTGCCCTGGAGGATGCTGTGCCTCTGGGCTGAGTGTGTGCCTTCTGTGTGCTCTTTGTTGTATTGCCTATATTGAGGTATTTTTAAAGTTTCATATAGCCTTTAGCAGTGATATATGAGATTTACAAATAAGCACAAATGAGGAAGACCTCACAAGACACTTTGTTCACTTCAGCAAATGACATGAAAGAATGTATTTGATAGAAATATCTTCATAATGTTTTAATAAAACTGGGTTATGAAAGGCACAAGACTTTTATTACTACAATATACTGCTGTAATAACTCTAGAATGTGTTCAGCTGGTAGTTGGATCAGAGGTAGTTGAGGTAATATGCAGATGTTAAAATCAGTACCTTATCAGGCATTAGAAAAGACAGCATACGCTGATAGCAGGCATTGCTAGAGGACTGCAAGGGCATCTCAGATCATGGTGCATCAGGTGATGGTAATGCCACTGCCTTTCCTGATGAAATGTCCCCGAAGTAATAGTGACTTACAGTCATGTGTAATATACATCTGTGGAGGGGCGTACATACCCTGGTCACAAATGGCTGGAGAAATAGGATGATGTGGAGAACAAATGGTATATTTTCAACACTTGTTTAAGAGCTGACTTTCCACAGTAAAGTCACTGTCATTTAGCATTTATTTTGTTCCTGCTAGGGAGCTTGTGAGACTGATGAGAAACTACCAGGGTTTTTGCTGTGATAAAATGTTTACTTGATCCTTAAATTAGTGTTAAACATTCATCTTCCCTCCACCTGCTCTGCAACATATGATATTTTCTGCAACTTTAAGGAAAAGGTGTAAAAGCAGTCAATGAAGTAAGAAATAAGTAATGTTTAGTGAAATCTTTTTTTTGCAAGTCAGTGTTGCAAACAGTGTATGGAGTGGGTATGGTGAACTTGAAAATTACTTTAGGCCAGGTTTAGTGACTGTCCATCTGAACTGCAAGGGGGAGGTTGCGGGTAGTGGGAACAGAACAAGAAGCTCCAGAGCAGGCACGGTGCAAGTGGGTTCAGTGGTGGATGTTGAGTTGCTCGAGGAGGAGTCCTCAGGACAAGATTCCTGCTCTCTGGGAGAGGTGTCTGTCCAGGACTGCCTGGGTTGCACCATTTCACTCACAGCCTGTGCATTTGACTGGCCCAGTGGTACCATTCTAATACCTCTCACAGGCACTGCTGGCTTCTTACAAAAGTACTGAGTGCCCAGAAGGTCCCACAAAACCAGGTTATAAACCTGAATCCTCAGGCAATATTTATTATTAAATCTCTAACATCCCAAGTAGAAAACGGTCCTTTTGTGCTGAATCTCTTCTGTATCCTACTGATTCTGCTCAAATATGAGACACCTCCTTAAAATACCTAGGGCTGGGCTCCATTGCTACCATCGGTGTCAGCATTTTTTCTTCAAATTAGATTTTCTTCTGCTATAATATTGGTAACAACCCAGCATCATGCAAAGTGCCGGTTTTGTTTCTGAACTATCTGGTCCATGCATAGCTTAAGAGATGTGTTTCAGGTCTGTATATCTGCTGAAAGACTTTCTGGAGTTCTGGAGGTTGTTATTCACATCTATGAAACTGGTGGTCATGGACCTCAGCTAGAACTACTACTACTACTAAGTCCACGGTTACTGCTAATAGGTATGTTGTGTGTGTGTCCTGAACATGATTTCACTGTTAGGTATCTTAAAAATAAATAAGGGATGTGACTGCACCACAAAACTAATCAACCTATGGATTTTGTTTAGCTTGGTTACATGTTTCTACCCTTTATATACAGAACAGCAGCTCATGCAAATGAGCAGATTACTGGTTATGTGAGGAGGTGGTGTGATGTACTGGAGTAGTTGCTTGAGGAAAGCATCCAATGCTGTAGTAAATGCCATTAAGTGAGAGTAAGAAGAGATGAAGGGGGCTAAAAAAGCAGTAGAACTGCACTTGTTCAGTCAGAGCACAGCACTGCCTCAAGTGCAGTCATTCCTTGTTAGTAATGCTTGTTCCCTGTCTCTGATGTGCAGGGATTGCACTGCTGTTGGGACAAATCTCACTTCATTTCTGATCCCCAGACTTCTCTCCCCAGGAACATGGAGCTTTATCATCCCAGGCCTGGTATAAATTCCAGTGTGGTTAGACTTACATGCCATACCCAAAGTTAAATTAGCAGAGAAACAGGAAGCTAACAGAGGAACTGACTGCCAGCTTCTGAACTTGAGGAGCATAAAAAAGACAGAACCAGCTGGACAACAACAGTTTCCACTTCTGACACCTCCTAGGGTGATGGGCCACACCGCTTTTGGATTGTGCTTCCTTCGCTATTGTGAAGGCAGCTGCTTCAAGCATACACTAGAATTTCTCTAGGGACCTGTCTGACAGATATTTCTGCAAAAAACTTCATCACTGAATGAAGAATTGACAATAACATGCTCAGACCCAACTAGGTGGGTCCTCGCTTTGAATTTGATCTTTAGACCAAACCCTGCTAATGCAATAGTCTAAATGCAATACTGTATGCTGTGCCCTGTGAGACAAGCAACTGGATAGCCACAGTTTTCATAGAGTAATAATTGCCAAGGCTCATAAATCTCATGATTCAAAATTACTTTGGAAGAGTCCTGTCTTTTCTCTCTCAAACTTCTTATCTTCTCTGACTACCATAAACAAACCCCTTCTCTATTTTATATTTACACAGTCAGTTGCTCAGAGACACTTATCTTGGTTCCTTCTGCGTGCAGGCTGCTGCTCAGCTGTGATGTTGTCATGACTAAGAGGACTTAGGTTGGACTTCTGAGGAAGCTGCCGCAAAGTATAAGAAAGGAGGCTAAAGTCAGCTCTGAAAGATTAAGATCAATGGTTTCTCAGTATTTCAAAACATACTTATTAAAAGAATACACACATTGCTTGTCCAGGCTGGTTTCTGTGAATGGGGTGCAATGCTTTTCCCTTATCTGCCTGGATTTTCCTGCATAGATGGTGTGTCTGTCTTCAGCCAGAAGAAAGTGGGAGGTTATTTAACGTGCATCTAAAAAGTGCAACACTCATCTGTGATTCAAATTGGATAATAGGCCGCAATACTCAGGGTTACAGAGAGGTCAAAAGGAGAGCTGTTGTTCAAAAAGGGGAGTTTTAATATAATCTTTAACCATTATGTTCACTGAAAGATGATGATCATGCTCATCTACAGGACAAACGATTAAAGACCTCCTGAATTGTTGCTCTGTTATAAAGGAGTTGAACTTTATCTGACCTTTCCACTAGGAGCTAAAATCAGTCAGATATGCTGACTGCATGCTCATCTTTGCAGCTCTCATTGAGGAAAGGAAGAATTAGGGATGATCTCAATGTGGGTAGCATGAACAATTTGGTACTCTTGGTTACTTCAAAGCAGAATTGTGTATTTCCCCTTAGAAAAATCTAACTAATGTTACCAAAATAAAAGAATAAAAAGAAAAAGAAAGTATCTTTATATTACCTAGAGTATTAAAAATAAAATCTCAGGCATATATTTAAAGCAAATTAACCTTCATAAACCACCGAGTTTGATATTTGCTAGAATATCTGCAATTGAAATGTGAATCAGCTCTTTCAGGTACCTCCAGTTCAGTGTATTTTTGTCTAGCTATATCCTTACTAATTGTATTCTTCGCACATTCAAAGGAACCCTGCAAGTGCACACTCACACACACATGCAAAAGAGTAACATCTTCCAGCAAAATCCGGGGATGTTGTAAAATTTATGAGGCAGGATTGATCTGGATGAAAGTAAATACCACCGGTATAGATGTTTTTATTGGAACTAATCACCCTGGTCTCCCTTTATGATCAGTGGAGGGAAGCAGGTATTGCTGGAGGGTGATTCATCTCCTGATGAAGCAGACATCTGAAATGGATCATACACCTATTTCTGTCACTATTTTCAAAGGCTGCCTTTGGTGCTTATCTCAGAAAGAGATCTACATTATAGACATCTAAAGATGGGCAAGATGAACATCAGTCAACAATGTGTCCTTAAAGTGAAAGGAGCTAGCTGTATCCTGGCCTGTGTTAGAAAGAGCTCAGCAGCAGGTCCAGGGAGGTGGTTATTGACCAAGCTTTGAGCAGGTGGTTGGACTAGATGATTTCCCCAAGTTCTTTCCTCCCTGAATTACCCTGAAAACCTGTTCTTCTCTATTCATCACTTGTGAGACTGCATCTGGAGTACCATGTTCTGTTTCGGGCTTCCCATTCCCAAAGGCTTTGATGAACAAGAGCTAGTCCAGCAAAGGTCACCAAGACAGTCAGGAGGCTGGACCACAGGGCTTCACCACAGGGCTGGAGCATAAACATATGCTCAGAGATTGAAAGAAGTGAGATTGTTCAGACTTAAGAAGAGAAGGACAATAGGGGATCCTGTGACTTTCTTCAACTGTCTGTGGGAGGAGGTAGAGAAGACAACCTTTTCTTAGAGGTGACCAGTGAAATGGTGAAAGGCAATAGACAAAAGCTGGAACATGAGAAATTCCAAATAGCTATAAGGGAATATTTTCCATTCTGAGGGTGGTCAAACCCTGGCACAGATTTATCAGAGATTTATCGGAGACACTCAGACCTCAACTGCACAAAGTGCCAAGTGATGTGTTCTAGGTTTGCTTTGCTTGGAGCAGGCAGCTGGATAAGATGGCTTGCAGATATCCCTTCCAACTTGTGTTATTCTATGAATCATACAATACAGATATATTTCTGGGATAAGGCTGGTCCTTGCTAGTCTCTAGATTGTTGTTTTTCCAACTTTTATTCTTTTCTCTTTCTTGAGCTTATATTCTTCTATTTCCTCTAATCTAATATCAGACCATGATTGGGTTTTTTCTCAGTTTTTGAAGGAAGTGTTCTCAAGGCTGCTTACATGCTTAAACATACATCATTTAAATATATCTAATTTGCACATCTAGTGCACCTGCCCAAAGCTTCCTGCATATTCAAGAAAAGGCACCATAAGTGCAGATCATGTGGCTGATTTTCATATTTTTAGATGCCAATGTTGGTCATTCCTCCTATATTCAAACAACCCTCAAAAAAAAGATGTTGAAACAGAGTATTCCAGTGATTTGGTTACAGTTCAGCCTCAGTTACATTGGCATAACTGAGTAGGCTTGTAAGGTATGGAATGGGTGTAAGGGAAATGTGGAAGCAAGACATGCTATTTTACCACCAATGCCAACGTTTCATGGTATTCAAACCTCTGTTCTGATCTCCTGTTTTGGAAACAATGATTCATTCACCCTTGATACTTCTGTACAAAACAAAGCTATCAAAAGGAAGCAGTTGGGCGCAAAGCTTCAGCCAGCTTGACCCTATCTGAGGTTTGAAGTGTCAAAACCACCATAGTGCTGCATGCACAGGGCCTTCCCAACTCACACTACTGGCCAAGCAGGTCCCTGTTTCATGTTTGCTATCTAAACATGCCTGCTTGCCATGGCAACCAGACAACTCTAAAAGTACGAGGTATTTTAAAGCTGCTAAGGCAATGTCCTCGTTTTTCTTTTGCATGCTGTCACACAGAAAAAACAGAATATAGTAATAAAGTCACAAGCCCCATTGCTTGCTCCAGCTGAATCTAACTGTGATGTCTAGAAGCTTGTGGGCAGGTTAATTTTGAAGACAAGGACAGACTAAACGTAGTTCTACACTGTGGGATAAGGCAGCAGTTCTAGTTCCAGTTTTATCAGTTCTTGTTTCTATTATCAGTCCCACGTGTTTAGTGTTTTGCTTAAAGTCCAAATTTCTGTAGACAAGCAATGAGTTGGAAGCCTTAGTTTAGTTGTTCTAAGAAACAAACAAACAGCTTTTCCAGATATTGCAAATGGATAACTTAAAGGTGATCAATGAGCTTAATTCCCACTACCTTCTCTTCTTCTCTCTTTCTCAGGTTACTGTTTTTGTCCTAATTCTTGAAACTTTTATACATCATCTTCATATGTAGCATAAGAAAACTCAGAAGTCTCAAAAAACAAATGGCAAAACCCAAATAACCAAAAGGCATCTTAAAAAAACCCCAAAACAAACCAAAAAAATTCAATGCTTTATTTAGATTATGATTTTCATATTAATGAGAGTACATTTTATTTGTGGAGGAAAGATTCGTGTGTGCTCGCTTTTTAGAGTTAATTCTCAAATTCTGAAGAGCAGAACCCTGAGTAAATTGTATCTTAGTAGCACTTTCATTAGTGAATTTCACATTACCAGGGTTTCGCAGTCTTCATTTCATAAAGAGGACATGAAAACCCAAACAAGTCCTGAGAGCATCTGGAACAAGTGAAAAAAAAATGATTCAGCAAACATGTTATTTCCCTGTCCTCCCAGGAACACAGATTTACCCATACTTAAGAGAACACAGCATGAAGTGGAGCAATAAGGACATTAAACTGTATGTAGCGTATCTCACTTTGTTTATGACAAGAAAAGAGCATGATAAAGACCTGCAGCCACCCATCTCTTCTTTTATCCTACAGGCACTTTCTGGAGCAGTGAGTCTGCCTGTTTTACAGACACAGTTTCTATGCTTCAGAAGACAGCACGGGGGTGCAGGGGAAACAGGGAGCTAAAACCATGCATGAGAGACATGGGAGCATGGGGACTTGGACAGACAGAAAAGCAAAATCTGCAGCTAATCTCTGTATGGAACAACAGAGTGACTGTGAGGTCAGGCCAGGAGAATATGAGTTTGGGTGTGCTGCCATCCAAAACCATGCTGACAGGGCTCTGCAGGAGGAAGGTCGTTATCTGGTGTTGCTAGAACATATCCTGCTGGTACTTAAGTCTATGTTAGTCACCACCATAACCCTCCCTCTTTCTGCTCAGTCATTTGGCCTGCTGGTGATAGCACCTGGTGCCACGTGAGAGACCTGCTGCATCACTGGCTACGCTGTGTTTTGACCTGCAGCCAGCTACCTTTAGCCGTGTTACTGCAGTTTATAACGCAGATCTTCCTCTTCTCATTGATTCTTCTCAGCTCGGTGGAGAAGCTGCAGCAAATATCCCCCCTTTCTGTAAGAAGACGGGGTCATTAAGGGGTCGTTCAGCCAAGGCACTTGTTGCTTGCTGCAAGCCAAGCAATTCTTGCAGCATTTCTGACAAAGGCTGGAGCAGCCACAGCTCTGGTGTGTGGCACCTTCATGGCAATAACAGTGAAACAGCCAAACCCTTAATACTTTATTGGAAAATTGCCTTTGCTGTGTAGTAACCCAAGGTTTTTTTAAGAGGTGGTTATATCAGAAGGGATTAAACAGAGAGCTCATGCAATTCACCCATTTTGTGCCATGATCCTCAATGTTTAAGTTCCAGCCTGGATTGCAGCTGCTGACACCTGCTGATCTTGGGCTTTCTCATAATATTTTCAGGCTGGCACTGAGAGGTA
The DNA here is from genome assembly GCA_027560015.1 of Chloroceryle amazona. NCBI lineage: Eukaryota > Metazoa > Chordata > Aves > Coraciiformes > Cerylidae > Chloroceryle > Chloroceryle amazona. The sequence continues at coordinate 12,057 of JANHFX010003957.1, forward strand.
CAAATAGTTGGATAAAATTTTGCATAGACGTCCTGATTATGTAAATTACAGAAATGTAATCAGTTGTTGTACAGCCTCTGCTTCTAGGAAGGAAGAGAAATAAATAACGGGCTTTCTGGAATAGGCAGAATGGTGAGTCAAATTTGATATGTGATTTTATTATCTATCTGGGGTAGGACTTGTGCCTTTTGTACTAGAGGCTACAAGGTTTAATGACATGTTAACTTAGTCACTTTGGGAATTGTGCAGTGAGAGTTAAAAGCTGAAGCTCTTAATATGTAGGCAGGAAAGAAGAGTAGAGAATAATTCTTTGAGCAAAAGAGTTTGGTCTTCTAGTATAGTTTCCACCATTGGTCACTTGCTCTGTGACTGAACAAAAAAGTCTGTGAGGCAGAAACCATATGCCAGCATATTACTCACTCTGAAGCTCACCTGGATTACTCAACAAGTCCACATGAAATCTTATCTTCACAGCCAGGGTAGACATCAAGGATGTAATCAGAAGGACCTTATCCCCTGTCTATCACAAGTTTTAAGCAGAGGTTAAGGTCTCCACCATGCATGCCCAGACACAGAGCTGGCATCTAACCATATGGTTGTTTTCTTCTTGGAGGAAGGGAATTATATGTGGCACAACAAAATTGGATGCATTTTTTCTGAGCTGTTTTTAGTCAGAGACCCAGCAGCTATTTATTGCTTTGGAGAGTTGTTGTACATTCTCTAGCTCTCAGGAAAAACTCGATTAGTTTTTGGTCGTCACATACTAAGACAAAAAGAAAAAAGAAGAGTTCTTTCCCTTGGCAAACTGCTAACACTTAAACGGAATAGTTCTGGATTTTGCAAGGGGAATGCTTGCTGAGGAAGAGAGCAGCCCTCTGGTTTCACTTAGCAAACTATGATCTCTGTGCCATATTATGACCTCTGTTGAAAAGACAATTGATTAATTATACTATGGAACAGTCTTTATGGATTTGAAGCTTACTCTCATATGTACATAGAGTGCTAGCGAGTGCTTGGAGAGCAGTAGGTGATAATGCATCACTAACTGAAGAAATATAGCTGCTAAGTTAAAAAAGGTGTCCTGGAGTATTACGAATTTTACTGCAACCTGAAAGCAGACTGCCAGTCCTACTTGCAAAATTCCTGGGTAAGATCCATAGCTTTTCTGCTTGATCAGGTTCCTGTTCCCATAGGATCTGAAGGAGCAGGGAAAGTTCACCAGCAATTGGTGGCCACTTCTTCATCGAGGTAAATGGTTCTTCCGCTTCTCCCTTTGCCTCTCTAATAACCAGCCTGAGAGAAGGATTCACCCAAAAGCTGTACCCCTCTCCATTCCCCATGAGAGCTCAGGACAAGGGTACAGAATGGGTGGGAGAAGGGAAGACCTTCCCAAGCTGCTTCTTTTCTTGATGAACACACATTGGGATATAGAAAAGATCCACAACTGGAGTAAAATTAATTGCTAGGCAATGATCAGGCAGACTTTGGGGTGATGAAGGCCTTTTTTCTACTGCAGCCATTGACTGGTTTGTTTGGGCAAGGTTGAGATTGCCTTCAGGTTGGTGCCCAGAGCTTCTTATTGTCTAGTTCCAGGCCATCAAAGGTATCTAGGCAATAGGAAACAGCAGACTCAGGTGCTTCAGAGTTGAGACTGGTTGAACACGGTCCTGAGCTGAAGTGGGATGTGTCCTTTGCTTTGTGTGATATGCATTCCTGGTGTTGATAGTGACACCATGAGAAACCAAGAAAATAGAATATATTGATATAGGGATTAATATATCTATCCTGTTGTTGTTGTTGTTGTTAAAAAAAAGCTTTTATGTGAATATTAACTCTTCAGAATTATGCCCTTCTTTGCATTTACATGGCTATCAGATACAGCCAGGCCCTGTAATGCCAAGGATCTAGTACTGATGATGGTGTGAAGAGTTGTGCAGAAAAAAGCTGGTATCTTTGAGAAGGGGAAAGATTAATGCTTCGAAGTCTTGGGAGACACTCATAACTCTATAAAGTCAAAGAGTATGAGAAAAATATAGAAACTTTGTTGTGAAATGAAAGAGAAAGGAATTTTGAATGATGGATAATTCTGTAGGACTAACATTCACCAAAAATATCTCCATTACAGATGTGTACTGGGAGTCATGCTGTGAAACCTTTTTTTTTAAGACAATTAAGGTCACATGATTCCAGGTGAAATAATGGAGTTGGAATTATTTTTGTTCTCAAATCAATTAAAAATGTTTTTTTGAGATCAGATAGGGCTAGGATTTCTGCCTGGAACTACAGTTTATGTTGTCAACAGCTGACAACCAAGCAAAGTATAAGAAAACATACACAGTTAGTCTGTTATCTAGGCCTTTCCTAGTTAACAAAGTATCTGATCTCAACACTCCATGATATTTTTGCCACTTTTTGTATTAAAACCAACAAAATATAGACACATGGGGCTGTTAGTTTAGAAGAAATACAGCAAGGATTCTGTAAATATGCTTTGGACTTGCCTTGACTGAATTACAGCTACTTATATTCCCCCTGCAAGAGTATTTGGCAGAATGAGTTAACTGAGGAATTATATACTGACTTTTAAGCAATGATTACAAATCATACACATAAAGTGATTTTTTGAGCTCATAATCGTGAATCTGGCACAGGAAATATGAACCTGAGAACGACTGTTATCCAGTCAGAGATCACAAATATGCTGCTTGATGTGTGTCCCCCATCTGAGACTGTATCAAGTACAAGAAAACACCTCTGAAAGAGCTGCAGGAAAGAGCTATGTGTGGAGAAAAGACTTGAAATAATAATAATGATAAAAATATTTTTAAAAGCCACGAGCAGTTTTGCTTCTGTCCCCAAATTCCCAGAAGTACTTTGCCAAATTTGCATCTTGCTCACTGTTACATTTATATGTAGAGTTGAAATATGATTTCCTGTATTCCAATACAAAGTCACAGTGCTTCTTAGCGTCTGAAACTGAATAATCTCAGATCTTTGCATGACCTGTTGATTTCTATGATTTAACATTTGCCTTAGATTGAACAGTGATGCTATCAGTAAACTGTTGCAGCAGGTTATCTCTTTTTCAGTGGCAATGTGTTTATCAGGTGGCTGTCAGTACTCACAAAGGCAATACACAGACCTTCAGATAAACACAGTATCACAGAAAAGAAAAGAACGTATCCAAGCTGATGCACACTCTTCTCTGCACTGCAGTGTGATTCTGCAGGTAACTACATCCCTGCTTGAGAAAGCACCTACATGTTTATAAATTATGGATTTCAGTGGAATTTAGCAGAGCAGTTAAGTCCTGTTACTGAATAAGGAGTATTTCAGTGATTGAATCTATGTTATTTAATTGTTTAGTAGGTCATCTTTCAGTGCTAAAGGACAAATATGAGATAGTCTTTTTGTTTTAATGATTCTTTCAGAAATGACTGTAAGATACACATGGAAATGTACCTCTCCAACAAATTCAAGTTATCTTCTTAAAATAATTGAACTCCTAAAAATAGAATAGAAAATTCTCAACATATAGACCAAAGATACAGAATCAAACTACAGACTTAGAGTGGGTGGTTCCATCTTCCTGAAGTATGAAAGAGAATTTTGATGTGGAAACATTTACATTGCCAGTTACCAATTTCCCAAACCTGCACACTTAATGATGACTTGCACAGACTTCTTCCGCTTTGGAAAAGAGTCAGAAAGGAGCAGACAATTTGATCACCACCACCACAGAAACCATGCAGAGGTAATTTCTCAGCAGCAACAGTTGGTAAGTTGTTGACTATAGTGTGGTCCTGTGGGTAAGGCAGAACCCTGGGTAGCAAGAGATTTGGTCTTGCTGGGTGCAGGAGGAGGGACAAAGTGGGCATGACACACGTGCCTACCACTGAACCCTGCCTGCAGGTGGCTGGTGCAGACCCCCTGTTCACCTTGCAAAGAGGTATAACCAAGGTGGTTTTAAGTACATATAATACTTTCTTCATTCAGTCTGTTAGCAGCAGTTTTTCTCCTACAGATGTGGCTGCAGTACAAATTGTGAGGAGCTTCTGGGAGGATCTGTGCAGAAGACAAATAATTACTTAGAGACACACTATCCCTGGGCTCTAGCTTGTAACTCACTGTCGTGCCACAATGATATTTTAGACAATTACAACACAGGACTGTACATTTTTGCACATATATATTTGCCTGACAAACAAGTCTTTGTTCACCCATGATGGGTAATTGCTTATCCAAGCATCTCATGTAACTGCACGCACACTGGGTGTAGGCAGAACAGACACAGAGGCCCTTGCATAAAAACGGGGGATCCCAGAAACATGCTGAATGAATTTCTACTGTACACGCTGTCCTATAATTGTACTCCGAGCAGTGTGTGTGTGGAGTTCCTGAAAAAGCTCTTGGGAGGGAGGGGAGGAAGAAGAAAACAGTATCAAAGAAGAGCCATGTGTGGTTGATGGGCTTGGAAAGCCATTTTGCTAATTGTTTGCAGGATGCATTCCAGGTTACTGCAAACCAAGAGGCTGCAGGGTTTGTTGGGCTGAACTGAAAATTACAGTGTTTTCTCCTGTCCTTGTATTACTTGATGGATGGGAGTCTCACACCCCCTCAGGCACTTGTAGGAATCAGGACCTGGTGTATACCACTGCAGGGCCTGCTGATGGTCGGGCTTTGATCAGAGTTCAGCCTTTGTTGTTGAAAGGAGATATTTCATCTCAGCAGATTCAAGACAGAGATGGTCTGTTCAAGGCTATTGCCACAGGACTTGTCTCCCCTCCCATTCCCCTAACAAAAAGAGGAACAAAAGCAAATTACCAGCCAAACTATGTTTTGTTTCCATCAAGTAGACTGTTATAAGTCACTTGTATATTCATTATTACCAAGTCTGAAAAGCATCATGCTGGGCTGATTTCAGACAGTTCTTTATTAGCAGTGTATTTTAATGTATCAAAGTTGACTGCAATTACCAGTCATGACCTTAGAAAAATACTTATCATTGTACATCTGAAGGTCTGCCGCTAAGCCTTGTAACTGAAGCAAGACCAGTAAATATTCAAGAATGTATAGTGAGAACCTGCCTATCCTTCTGCATATATCACCCTGTATATATGCTCTGTGTCAAATGCTTTCTTCTGTCACCAGTGCTGTTAGGCTTGACCCACAGCTTGCTCCTCACTAGCACATGCTGGACGGATGGATGTTGCAGTATTTCAGATTCTTTCATGGTAGATGAACCAGATTCAAGTATTAGATGACAGAGAAAGAAGAAAGGCACCAGCTAGCCTTGTTCTGCAGTGCTGGATGGAGATTAAGTGCAATGGCAGGTAGCAGACAGGAGGCCACCTATGACTGACTCACTTCTTTCAGTCCATGCTGTCTGTAACTGGGGATGATGCAACCCTGCTAGTTGTGAGGTATAATTCTGGTGTAGCAAGCCTGAAACCAAAGTGATAGTATAGATCTGGGAGATTCAAGATGTTTCACCTGGTGAGAGGAATGGTGCTTCTGGGTATCAATGCTTATCATGGGATCTGAACGCTCATATCTCCACCATGAAAGCTCTTTCTCACCACACATCTCAGTTCACTTAGGCAAGAGGAACTATTAATGAAATTGTTTCTTGCTGTCCCATAACCAGTTCCTGCCCTTTCTGCATCCCACTGAAGTTCATTGTCTTCAAAATAAGCTGTGCTCCAACATCAGTGTGGGAGTGGAGGGAATTTGTGCCTTCCTGGATGCCCCTGGCATGCCAAGCGCGTGTGTGATTTGTCAGTCCCATTGCTATTGTTTCTGGGCTTCCTGGGAACTTTTCTGATCACCTCTTCAGGTTGACAGGAAAAACATTACAGTTGGGATATAATAGATTAATCATATTGAATAAATGATTTAGCCGTTGAGCTGACACATAGTGACAGACCTAAGAAATAACTCTTCATTTCATCAGGTATCCAGACACTTTGATGGATGAGGACTAACTACAAGGTAATTCACTGAGGTTAATGGACTGTTATGCCAGAGGCTGACAAAATGAAGACTTCACCAGTTAAACCAGGTCCCAGGGATACTTGTATCTGGAGCCAAGTGGGAGCTGGAGTTAGCTTTCTGCAGAGTGATTGAAAGACATCTCTTAGCTGAGTTGTGGATTACAGCAGACCAGCCTTCCCACAGCACTTGGCAGTTCCTGGAGGGTGCAGGCCTGGGCAGTCTGTGGCTTAATACGTCACTGCTGGGTATATATACCCCTTTCCTCCTGTTCCCTGGGTGCTGTTGAATGCTTTAGTGAAATTCTGGGTAAGATGGACAATCCTAGCAGGTAACATGGTCACCTAACTACAGATGGGCAAAATCTGAGTGCATGAGACAGCAGTGTCCTGCTATTTGGGATACAACAGGCAAAGGATGTTCCAGATTCATGAGGAAAACAAGTGTTAGCCCTAACCAGAGGTTTCTCCTTAACAGTATTAACAAGTTTTCAGATGTAGTGTGTGATTCATAGAATTTTTTTTTTAAAGATTTCTCTCTGGGCACTTCTAGTACCTAAGCACAGGGTGTGTTTGGCTGCCTGTTGCATGAAAACTGTTCCTTTAAGACACTAAGCAGACATTGCATGGCAACTTGCCTCAGTCAGCCCCACCAGAATGGGTTTCTATTTTGCAAAAGAGGTAACAAGCACAGCCTGACCCTCACACCCCATAATTAAAATTCCTTGGGAGCTCCAGCCCAGCCAGGGGCAGATTCCAAGTCCTGAGGTCATGTCTGCAATGAGTCCATTACAAAAATTGCCATTATATGGCCTTATTTATTCTCTGAAGGCACACTAATATTGCTGCAGAATGAGGCCATGGGCAATAAGGAAGGCCACCTATTTGTGATTTTATGGTTTTATTAACTTAAAGTTGTTAATCTATTGTTTCCAGTTGCCTTAGTCCAGCACAATGGTCATATGTCATGGATTGCTGAGCTCTAGCTTATCAGTACTAATAAATAAGAAAAAAAGATAAATTTTAAGATAAACATAAAGAAGAGCTGAAGAGACTATTTGTATCCAGTGTGTCCTGAGAGTGTGTGTTGGTATAATTTGCAGCTAGTTTGCACAGTATTGCTGTCCTCCCACATTTGAGACTTGTTAATGTTTGTCTTCAGTAGTACAGGGGTTTGCAAAGTACCTGGCCAGGATTTTTCAGAGGTCAGATGAATTTCAGTGTGCTTGAATGTGGGTTGGAGGTAGAATAGGCTTATTGCTTAGGCTTGGCACTTGCTTTGGGTTTGTGAGTTCTATTCTCTCCCAGATAAATTTAATTTTCTTTTTTTTTTTTTGCTATGTTCTACAAGAACTGTTATTCCAACTAAATAAGTCTGTGTGCTCCTGGTTAACCTGAGTAATGAGGGATTATCAAGGGGGCATATCCAGGAAATGTGCTGGGTTTTTTAGCATTCATGCATTTTCTGTTGAAGGTTGGAATTCTGGCATCACCCATGCGCGGACCTCGAGAATGCTCTGCCCTCTGAGGTTAATTTTCCTTATTCATTACTGTCTCTGCCTTGCAGAGGAAGAATGAAATTTTAAGGATTACTCATTTACCATTTCTGTAGGTACAACAGCCTTATCGCTTTCCTGTGTGCTTTGTTTCTAACAGTAGATAACACTCCTTAAAGGGCGGACTATTATCAGTGAAGAGTATTATTTTAACCTAAAAATTACAAAGGTTTGTTTTCAGAATGCTTTTTTAGTACACTACTGAAGCACAGGGAGAACAATCAGGGGCAAAAATGAGTTCATAAGAACTTACCATTAGGAGATGAAACCTAAATAGGAAATGTAATAAAGGCAGGATTATGTAGCCTGGATTTATATCCAGTCATTTATGCCAGTTTATGATTTTCAGAGTAAAAAAAAACAACTTTTATCAGCACCTTTATGTTGCCTGGTGCCACACTGAACATTTAAAACAATATGCCAATTTTGATCCCTCTTATGCCATCCATCAGAAAGCAGAATTAGCTCCAGGTAGTCTGTTCAGTGAGTCTGGTTAAAGGGAGAGCAAGAAGATGAGCATCTCTTTCACCTGATCCTAACTTCTTTCTCTGTTTGTTAAACAGCTTTTAAAACAGCTGATGAGCTAAAAAGTAATATTCTTTCATGATATATAAACATCTGCTATCTCTTCTCACTCCCTCCCCCCCCCCGCCCCTCCCTCTCCCATCGCTTGTCCATATCT